>CM060732.1:33375581-33400581 GCA_030704615.1 Takakia lepidozioides | reverse complement strand
AAGGACAACTCCTTGACTCCGGGATTGACAGACTATGTGACACTAGAATGCGTTGCACGGGTGCCTCGCTCTTATTATTTACCGTTGACAGGTGGTTGTAAGAAATGGCAGAATGCGCTAGCGGTGATTGATGACGAAGGCCGCAACAACGTCCTTGAGACTCGCAAACGGGTAGAGATCACGGAGGAATGGGTTTACATGTTGGCTGGTCCTGCACACAATGTACAGCCTGTCATTAGTGCACGGAAGTGGTGGGCGTTTGATTCCGGTAGTACGCGTTGGCGTTGTCTGCCAGGCTGCCCTGTGGATTATACCTTTGAAGTTTCCAACAAGGAGTCGACAGTTACAGGAACTCAGCTTTTGGTTTGCGGACAGTACCCTAGAGGCTACATGGTATGGAGGTATGATTTAGTCTCATCGAATAGTCTTCAACGCCAAGAATGATTCAGGATCGATGTCTTTGTAAGTTAGCAAATATGCTTATCTTGCTGGAGGATCTCACCAGTAGACGACTCTCAGAACAACGCTACAACTCGCTACTTCAAGCATGGGAACCTCTCCCCGATCTCAACATAGCACGGGAAAGGGATCTAATGGGAAAACAAGGATAAATGTGAACCGCTGGATATTGGTTGATCAAGGGTAGCGATCCCACTTCCCAAATGGATGAGTGACATGGATGAGGAGCAACATTCATGAGGATTTAAAACGGTTCATGTATCAATTTAAGTTGGTATGTCCCTGGATGGATGGAAATTATGAGGAAGAATGAAAATGGATGAAATCAGCGGATGGAACCATGGATGGATGGATTACGGGCTGGATCTCTGGACGGATGACAATGAATGGAGGAAGAACACGTGGTTCGATCTGGACCGTTTAGGTGGAGGGTGCAGATCTGAAGGATTAAAACAAAAAAAAAACTTATATTAATGTACACTCTAGGGAAAATTAATTAATAACTCTAACTAGGTGTCAGTGCTTAAATGTACCAGTAGTAATTTATTATTTTTGGAGAAAGAGATGGATGAAAGTAGTCAAAACAAGTGACGGGATGTAGGACGACGGACTGAAATAAATCAGCCGGCGAAAGAGAGAACGGGGACAATCTAGTTCCTCTCTTGTTCTTCCTTCACTCTCTCTTCCTCTCTCGCGCTCTCTCTTTCCTTCTTTCTCTCTCTCTCCTACTAGTCTCCCTTGTCAAGATTAGTTAGTTTAGTAGAATCAGAGGATTTTTTGTTTTCCAAAGTGTGGCATCCATCGAGGAGTTGAAAATAATAGGCAGAACGGCGGTTCAACGATCAGCTTACTCAATCTTGGAGAACGCAGTGTGAAGAGTGTTCGAGAGGAGAGCAATCGGCCGAGAGAGGGGTCCTGATCAGCAGCTTCTGCATAACGTAGAATGGCGTGCGAGGGTGGCAGTGCGTGCCGCAATATCAAGCGACCATGGATTCGTACATGAAAAGACACAACTGTTCAGAACATGTCCCTTGGACGCTTTACATTTGTCATTAACAATTCTAGAGATACTTGTTCGATTCGTACATGAAAAGACACAACTGTTCAGACATGTCCCTTGGACGCTTTACATTGTCATTAACAATTCTAGAGATACTTGTTCGTGCGCGCAGTCTATCAGAACGGGTATGAATTTGATTGTCTACAAGCAGTTTTTTTTTGTAACTCAAAAGACTTCTGATCTTCAATACTTAGTTCTTTATTCTGATCAGCAGGGGTACTTATCTCTGAAACTGACGGTGGTGTTTTGGCACAGCTAGGGACGAGTAGTTAAGAGCGCTTGGAAGCCGCTTGGAAGTTAGCCTTGAATTTTTCTCTAACCAATGCCTAATGTTTCTCTTGAAATTAGTCAACGAAGCATAAGGTGGATATTTAAAAGGCTAGTGGAATCTTGCCTTGGAATTTAAATACCTTTGTCAAAGAGGAGAAGTCTTGAACAACCAGAAGTATGAATCATATGGCCTGATATACAGCCAGAACCGGGAGTGAAATGATGTTCTCTCGAGCTTATTGCAACATGTCAAATCACATTCACATGTAGGAGCTTATAAAGCTACCTACCTATGTCAATGAGAAGTACTGCCGAATCTGAAAGTTTCTAACCGCTTATCCGATGATTCACTGTCCCTGATGTTTATGAAAGTGTTCGTTTGTGACCCGAGCTTCAGATGATTTCCCCTATCTATTGCCCATAAGATCCCAGCCATGTAGCCATCTCCTGTCCTAAAGATAACCTCTGATTTTTGCCGATGCCATGGCAAGGTTCTAACCGCCCGCAACAATCCACGGATCCATAAAATGTCGTTCGAAATTGGCGGAATGCAGTGACCCTTCGTGGTTGAAGAGACACCATAAAACGTTCTCCCTTCAAACGTATCGTGTTAAAGTAAATAATGCAACATTATAATTGTAGCACATGAATTTGGGCTTAGTGGTTAGGGAAGTTAGTACCAAAATGCAGGCCGAGGGTTCAATTCCCTTTGGCCACCTTATCCTCTGTAGCTCGTTTTCTTGTATTTAATTCTTAAGACCCCGCTACACCCATTATAAATATGTAGATGACTGAGTTTGATTCAATGACTGAACACGGATTTGGTGGTTAAGGAAGGTTACTAGATTGCCCGATATCGGGAGTACAAATCCCTCCGCTGCAGCACTAGTACTTTGTTTATTTTTTATTTTTTATATATTAAAGAACGTCATTGGGATATAGTCGGTCGTTCTTTACTAACATAATCAATTTGAAATTATTAACAAATAAATACATCTCTATCTTTTAGACTTAATTATATAAATAAATAAATACAAATATTCACAAAAGAGACTAAATAGTAAAATTAGGTGGGATATAATAAACCATTTTGTGATTTTCCTTTAAGCAATTTTTACACTAGAATATATATATATATATATATATATACCTCTAAACTAATAATTCTTATCCCAAGAGTAATTATACATTCGCAGTACTTATTTCTAGACTATTTTTTTTTTTGTAAACACGTCAATGAGCTAGTACTAACCGTTGGATAGAAATTTACAAACGCAAGACTTATAAAAAATATTAAGACGAAAAAAAATGGCGGAAACTCAACAAGAGCAGCACCGCAGGGCTAAGCGGCGCCTTCGGGATCTAACTAGCTCGTCTAACACGAACCCTAAATTAAGTATGCAACTGTTAATGGGGTGCATTAATGGTTGACACCCTCATTCCTTGGTTTCTCTATTTTCCTTGAAGCGCGATCAGTAGACACCCCTCTACCCCGGTTCGAAGCACTCCTTCCTCTCCCTGGCCGCTAGTCAGGTTTGAGTTTGAGGCGACATCAATCTAGGACGATAGTTCCTTTCATCCTCACCTTCATTCGCCGCGATCATAATTCGTGAATGATTTCCAAGCAAGCCTCTTAATTCTCAGCCGTCAAGCCGTCTTGTCTTCAACTCCGAACCCCCCACTTGTCACCCGCTACCATTCGCAGTTATCTGTCAACCTCCAAGCCCCCTGCTTCCTGTCGGACAGTGATGGTTGAGCATCGTAGTATGACCCCCCCATTATTTCTCATGCTTGACCACCCTTCACCAATCCCAGCTGCGCGAGACCTTACCTTTCAGTCTCCCTGTTCCTTTCATGCCAATTGCGGCTGCTGATCTTTCTTGTTTGTTGCGCGTCCATTCCTTTCTGCTTGGCTTCTAAGCTTGGAAGCTAGTTGATCCTTTTGTTAGTTCTTGCATTGTATTCTGTTTGGTCTCTTGTGCTTATTCTGTCACTCTGTTTCTCAGGCTTTTCTCCTTCCCTGCACTTTGTTTAGTATGATGTTACCCTTCCGTCTTTTCTGAGGCAGACCCCCTTCCTTCTCCTTTCAGCTCGCAGCTCCCTTCCTTTTTCGAATCTTCTATCCCTCTCTCTTCACCCATTTTTGTTTATTTTCCTTTCGAATTGTTTTTTCACTAGTTTTGTAATAGTTTGTCTGGTTCTTATCCTCCGGGTCTCTTGCCTCCTCTCCTCCATCTCTCCCTTTCAATTAGGCTCTATGGCCCCAATTCCCCGCTCCTTGCAAGGCGCCCCTTGGCACGCTGCCAATGCGAGCCAGGCCGGATTCCCCCAGCGTCGCTGGGTGCAGCCATCATCTGGTACGGGGTTTTTCCAAGCACACCAAGCGCTAGCTAGAGGCGCCAGGCCCTGGGCACCTTTGAGCCCTGGCTCTAGCGCGCAGATCCCTCAGCGCTGGACTATGCCTTCCCCTCATCCAGACAACCATCTCGCTAAGCACGATCATGATTTCGATCATGATCTTCATCATTCTAGTCCCCCAAGGGAAATGGATCATCAGGATCTTCAAAACATCGTCATGGAGCAACTTGAGAATGTGGCGGATCTGCAGGCTGCTATGTCCAAATTTGATCCCCTGGTCGACTTGGATATGTCAATTATTGAGAGATCGATGGCGGTGATCCAGGAAAAAGGGGTCCTTCTGCACTTCCCTGGGCAAAAAGAGAATAGTTGCTAGAGATTGGGCAATTAAACACTTGGGAGGGTCGGACGACCTTAATCAGCACTTCTGCCACACAAGAGGAAGGGGCTTCTTCTCAATTCTGCTAGAGTCCAAGGAAGCAGCTGAGAAGGCTTTATCCTTCAACCCTCACCTCACTGGTTTCAATGTGAACATTTTCCCATGGTCCAACGCAATGGGGAACAAAAATGGCAAAACCTGGAGCCCGAGAATCATTGCATTACCATATATCCCGGATCAATATCTATTTAGTCTGCGCGAGATTGGCAATTTCCTGGGAGACTACTTAGGATGTATGGGTGTGTTTGACCCCGAGCTAGGCTCCAAAAAGCTTAGGGAGGTCCATGGATGGAAGGGGAAGGGGGTTTCTATTGCTTCAAGGGTCAATGACACCGGCTTTCCAAAAATCGTGGTGATGGTGCCAGACGATGCCATTCTTCCACAATTTTTAAGGTTGCCAATTGACTCTAAAGGTAACTATTTTTCTGTCAAACTCTCAGAAGACACATCTTCATCAGCCTGCTACTTCTATGGGCAGGCAGGCCATCTCAAAGCAAAGTGTCCCAAACTCAAATGCAAAAAGTCCCCCTTTGCCCAAGCTCAGGAGAGTTCTCCTACACGGCACTATCAAAATTCTTATGATTCTATTCCTATGGAGGTCATCCCACCCTCCTCTGCACTAAGACGGGATACATCTCGCTTGGTGCCTCCTCCGCCCCCTCCTCCTCCTCGACCAAGCCCAACAATGGATTGGGATTCAGCGGCGTGTATCACTTCTGCGATAATCCCTCCTCGGAAAGGAAAAGAGCAAATCGACCCCATGGTGATAGAGGCTGGAGAATATCGAGTCAATAATCGTCATCTCCCCTGCAACGACAACTCCCTTATGTCCCCCCTCAACCCACGGCTTCCCAACGTTTCTGCAAAAAGACGTAAGACCCTCAAGCCCCAAGCCTCCCCTCTGCCCCTGGCTCTAAGAGCCTCTATAGCAATCCTTTCCAGCTTTGGTGCTCAAAGGTTGCCCCCACAACCCGGCCCTAGCTGATCCCAAGTCAACCTGCATCACCCCCATGATTTTCAGGAGACTTCCCACCCCTTCTTTTCTAATCACTGCAAATGACGGCATCAATTTGGAGTCTCTATGGATAACAGCCCACGACATAGATATCTTTATGGCAAAAAACCCCATCGACAGCAGCTCGATTTCCACCTTTTGCTCCAAGATCAACAATTTCCTGCGGAACAGGCAACCACATCTGGCTCTTAATCCTCAGGCTAGAATCACGTGGGGAGCTTTTATTGAAGACTGCCCCGGACTTGGATCCAATCTTTCACCTTCAACACAGATTCTAGCTAGCATGGAAGAAAAAGAACTGATGCTTCCAGGGCATTCTTCTAGAGGTGAGTGGATCCATCCGGCCCCCTTTGAGTTGCCGGCTACAGATAATTCTACAGTGGTTAGAATGAGAGACATTTCCCACAATGGTTTTGCTATTCTTCACGCCATCTTCGAAGCAGAATTAGAGGAGCACATTGAGAACATCGACACGCAACAGGGGACAAACAACACCAATTTTGTTCAGTACAACAACGGGCGGCTCTCATCAGCTAGTTCTTCTCAACTGCAGTCTTCTCCATTCTCCCCTCTCCAAGAGCCTCCAGCCTCGCAGCCAGGGGACTCCTCCATTCAACAGCCAGTGCTCCACCTCCTTCCTACTCCAACCCCGGCCCAAGAGTATTGGATTTGTGGAGTTAGGACTGTTTGGATGATAGCTAGTTTGGGGCGGATGGAGACCAGGGATTTGAGTAGGGCTGTGCTTTTGCTGGCTAATTTGGAAAGTGTGGTGCTTTTTTGTATATGCCAAGTGAGAGAAGGAACCAGTTTTATGCCTAGATAAGTATAGGGCTCATCCAGGCCTAGGAGGGGAAAGGGTTTTTGTTGGTAATGTATGTGGAGATTACAGTGTGATGCGATCGTGGATTTTGTGAATTTACTTTGGTGTGTGGCAGCAGTGACCGCGCATTTGTGGAGGCTTAGCTCCATACCTGCCCATTGGTTGAAGCGAGATAGTTTGACCACATGTTGGTTGAGATGTTGGGGTTTGTGTGCAAGAATGGCAAGGTCGTCAGCGTAAGCTGCTGCGGAAATTTCGCTAGAAGATGTTTTGTATTGGTATCCGAGGTTACCCCGGGCAAGCCAGCGTAACAAGGGTTCAAGGAAGATGATAAAGAGGTATGGGCTCAGTGTGTCCCCTTGAATGGTACGCGCGTATATATAGGGATAGGGGGGGTGGAGCCATAGTATGATCCGGAGTATTCGGTGGTACTGTTTGTGTAAATGTTGCCAATAAGTTGAATAGCATCTATAGGGTATCCGAGGTCTGCCATTATGGCCAACAGGCGGGGGTGGTCTAGGGATCCGAAAGCATTTTTGAAATCAATATAGAGGAGAACGATATCTTGTTTAGTAAGTTTTGCGTCTTCTAGGGCAGATATAACGTATTGGATTTGTCTGGTAGTGCTCCGAGTTGCACGGAAGCCCTCTTGGGGGTCACTAAGTATATGATGTTGTTCGCCATAGGAAGCTAACATTGTGGGTAGAGTACTGGTGAAAAGTTTGTAGATAGTGTTTGCGAGGGCTATGGGCCGATAGTTACCAAGGTCCGTGGGGTCGCCTTTTTTTAAGAGCAGAATGGTCCGGCTATGCTTCCATGAGTGTGGAATACGGTGTAGTTGATAGAAAAGTCGAAAGAATTTAAATATGAGAGCGTGGAATTGGGGATCAAGTGCTTGTAGGATGGCATTGGGGATGAGGTCCGGGCCCGGGGCCTTTGCTTCGGAGAGTGCTTTTAGACAGGAGGCGAATATGTCCATAGTGAAGAAATCAAGAATACGGTCAGTGGGGGAACCACGTCTGTCCAGTGAGAAGCCGTCTAGATCGTGCCATGGGTAGTGTTTGACTTTACAGAGGCAGTCGGGTGTGTGTTGAATAGGATGTAAGCAGTTGACTACAGTGGGTGTATAGGAGGATGAGGCCTGGAGCCAGATTTCTTTTTGGATGTCAGCAGGTTTGGTTACCATGTGGCCAAACTTGTGTTTAAGGCAGTCGATGGGGGGATTGATTGCCGGGTTGAAGATGGCTTTATGGGCTCGTCTAGGGTGTTCGTGTAGGAGTTGGCCAAAAGAGGCGATAATTTTTTTGTGCTTAGCGGTGGCTTTTTGTTTTGTGATAAGATAGGCAGCTATCTTTGCTTCTAGGCCGAGTTTGGAAAGGGAGGCGGTCCATTGTGGGAGAACGGATGAGTCTAAATGTGGAGGCATAAGGGGGTGACATATAGGTAACGTGTTTAGGCATGTGATGCGGGGGTCAGATCTCCAGTTATTATATAGTGGGGACGGGGAGAGGGGTATGACAGTAAGAGCCCGGCGGACGGTATGGTAGATATTGAGATACGAGGTCCATTGACGTTTCTGGGTCCTAGTGTGGTACCCCCCGTTTAGTTTTGAGCATGCGGTTTGGGGGAGGTCATGAAGGGCAGAGCACGTGGCTAATACACTTTTAGTCATTTCTTGTATAGTAGATGTGAGTGTGACCTCGGCTTCAATCCATGCAGCATTGGGGGAGACATGGAGGTTGGTATCGGAGAGTATGTGGGATAGTTTTATGTATGGAGTGTGCGGAGACTGGGTGGTGGAAATGTTTTAGGAATGCTTGAATGTTAGAGTGAGGTATGGGTGAGAGAATTCTCGGCTGGGGGGGGGGGATGTACATCGGGGATGGGACGGAAGGGAATAAGGGAGGATGGGAGGGAGACTGAGACCGGGTAGTGGTCCGAGTTGCATAGACTATCGATGTGAACGTGACTAAGAAGGTATGTCGGGGTTTCGTTGCAGGTTGAGGTAGAATCCATCCAGGAGGCTTAAGGAGGAGTAGTTAAGGCCACCTTGACTGGAGTGGTAAGTCCGCAGGGATGTATTAGAATTGCAAGTGCTGGGTGAATTGGGCCCATTCATGGTCCATTGAGGATGGGGGGTTTGTGGGTACCATTATGTGAGTGGCCGAGCAAAGAAATGTCTCTGTTAAAGTCCCCTGCCGGTATAATATGATGATGTCGGTTATCTGGGTGGGTGGTAGTTAGAGAGATAGTGTTTAGTATGTCTGGTATTAGGGGTAGGTCATCTATATGTGATGACATATATAGATGTATGAGGGTGATAGGGCACACTGTTGGGGGATGTAGTTGGATAATTTGGAGGTGAGATCGGAGAGGGATGGGTACAGTTATTTTTGTGGTGGTACTGGGAGAGTGATGTGTACGAAGAATACCTAGTGCCACCCCTCCCCTAGTGGGTGTGTATGGTGCCGAGCGGCGTAAGAGACATTGTTGGGAGGTTTACTATTTCATGAGCAGAAACCATGAGCCATGAGCCATGAGCCGCATGAGCCGCATGAGCGGTGAGCCGAAGTCTAAGATACGGATTTCATGAGCGGACTCCTCCAAATTTGGAAATGCGGCAGATTAAACAAGTATTAAAAATAATAGTTTTTTATTGACCTTTGCCGTTTTTGGACGTTCCAGATCATGTAATGCGGCGAAGATATGTCGTCAGTAACAAGTCCGCTCATGGTTTTATAGATCCGCTCATGGAAATAAGTGACCGTGCAACGGGAAATCCAGTATACCACTGCAAAAGGACGTCGCATACTGGCCTGTATAGAGTATTCCGCGGTTTTACATGCCTTAACATTGGAATGAAGCTGACCCTTTGCCGCGATTGAACCAATGGAGTCTGCACCAATACAGTCTGCAGTACTTCACAATTCTGTCTTTCGGGTATTCGGCGGGAAAGTTTGCAACTGAACTGGGAAATAGGGTGCCGCATTAGGGTTCGCACGTGCGAAATTTCGGAGCGGTTTGGTGTTGGCGAAGGCCGCTCTGGGGGTACCTACGACGATACTTGGAAATTCGCGCCGCATTTCCTTGTCGGAGGTCGAATGAGGAGAGCAAGTTTTCGGAAAGCAGAAAAACATGAACCCTCCAACATAAAAATACATGCACGTGGAAACAAGTGAACGATATAGTAATATCTTAGTTCGATCAAAACAGGTTACTGGTAGGCAAGACATATGTCGGACCTTTCTGTGGCCAGAGTCTGAGGTACTGGCAGCAGTACAGTTCTACTATCCGAAAAGGATGGGCGTACCATTGTATGTGGACCGCAAGCCAAGCTCACTGGTCCCCTGGATCCATATTCAGAAGAGTGTGAACCTGGGGGCTCAACCCTGGTGCATGTATGAAGTGATGAGTTGTGGAATTACAACGGAGTCTCTTTAGGTACACGTAGTACAAATGCTTGCAAGGGCAGTATGATGCCCCCTTGTTCGCCATGATCTGGAAGTCGGTGCAATTGCAGGTGGGGGTAATTCTGAAATGGTGATGGTGTACACCTCATTGCGAACAGCTGAGCCCGCCGTGGCCATCTGATACACGCCCGAATCCTGGTGGGGGCACTTCTGTCGAGCTCTGGATTGTACAGTTCATCCGAAGTGCATTCCCATCCTTGTCTCGTTCACTTTTGAGGGGTCGCCGCCTCTTCGGTTTCCCCAACGGTGTGTAGGATGCTTAGAGCTGTGTGTCCCATTGTTCTTGCTCTCACAGGGGTCGGTGGTGGAGGCTGTGGAAGCGGAAATGGTTGTCTGGGACGTCAGTGCGCTGCACCATCCGAAATCCTGCGGCGGTAAGGGCGTCGGCCTCAACCTGACTCAGATCGCAGCCTGGTTCCACCGGCCACACCGGGGAGCCTCTGGCATTGTCTGTATGCCGTACTTGGGCTTTCCATACACGCAAGTCATAATGTCGTGCCTGCAGAACCAGAACTGGGTGGTTGTCGCCTCCGCAAACTTTGCATGGACAAATCTTCCTGTAAAAGTAGGAGCAGGGACAGCCCCATCTGGATTCCTCCTTATCATCTCTAAACAACGTTGCCGTGTATCCACACGAATTGCGGAACACCTTCCTCGAAACGACGGCTTTGTGCGAGCAATTCTCCACTGTGAGGCAGACACAGTCGTCTCCACAATGGCTTGGCCATACTGCATAACAGCGGGCGGAATGTGGGGCAAGGGAGCGGTGGGAATTTGTTGCACGAAATCCCCGGTTGAAGGCGACGGCGATCTGGAATTTCTTGGGCTTCCACTGCTGGAAGACACATTGTGCGGCAACATGACGGGACCTCGAGGTGCTGTCCGAATGTTCCTGTCGGATCTCCAGGAATCCTCTTCGCACCCGGGTTCCTCTTCAATCCTCCGCCTGACAGGGCGAGTCCGGACGTCCCCCTCTAGGTGTTCACCTCTGCGGTGCAGAGGCGTCCCTTTGATCTTCTCTCGCAATGCTGTCGCCCATTTCACTGGATTCTTGGACCTCGAAGCTGTTCGTACCAACAATTCCTCCCTGTCCGGCCCAAAGCCCCATTGTTTGCCGCTCAGGAACTTGTAGTACGTGGCTTGCTGCATGATTGCTCTGTCGATGTCCTCCGTTGTGGCCGTCACTACGTCCACCAGATGTGCGGCAGAAGACGCTCGCCAGGAGGAGTGGACCGATTCTGCCATATTCGTGTTCGGCATGTCCGTGTCGGAATCCAAGCACCGCTCCTAGAAGGACACAAACAACGGTGAGGGACCAATCGAAATGTCCGTAACAGAAAGACAAATGAACGAAATTGACAGCAGCCTACCTCCCGCATGTACTGTCCGAACTGTCGATACCGAAAATGCCACCACCCCAACCAGCTGTGCAATGCTCCCAGATTGGTTGTCTCCACTGCACCTGACGTGTTCCACCAAGCCTCGATGATAGCAAACTTAACCTCCGCGTCATCAAATGTGGGTGCATCCTTCCACGCCGTACAAAGGACACGGTGTTCAGCCTGGAATGAGCTAGCAAAAAATTTGGTAGTGTAGTGGGATAGACTCTGCATCCAATGGAATCCACAGGATCTCTCTTTCCCCTCCATTGGAACATTGGGGTCCTCACCGTACACACGCCGCACCGCTGCCCAGTTGGCCTGAGCGTTGTCTGCCATGAATCCCCTGAAATTGGGCTCTGGCAATCCCGCCCTTGCCATCTGCTCGTTTATGCCCTCCCACAGATGCATCTCGGACTGTGTGTCCTCCCCTTTCATCTCGCAGATTGCAATCGTCATGAGCCTCTTGGAGTGATAGTCATAAACATGCGCACCCATAGTCACCCACTGATGGTTTGTAATTCGCTTGATGTGATCAAACATCACCCAAGCATTCGACAAGTTTCCAGTTGTCATGCGAGTGACCAAGTCGACTCCACTCCCAGGCCCACACGTCGACATTTTGAAAATGTAACAACGATCGGATTCGCTGCCTTGCCCTGGAAACCTGCTACCTTGGATGTAGTATCATCCAGTCATTCGTTTCACCTCCAGGATTGAGTACATGTCCGACCCCTGCCGAACTCCTGCTTGCAAGATACGATGTGATTCCGCACATTCGGACTACAAACGTGCGAGACGGACTCCAAGAGGTCACGCATCTCGTCTTCGGTCAAGGGCTCTCGGTCGGAACCATCTTCAGACATGATTTTGCCAAGAGCAATCTTGTGGGCTGCCTTCAGCTGAATCTGCTTTGGTCTGGCTCCGGGGCTCAATTTCACCTCCTCTTTTATGATGTCGTGTGCTTCCTGCACAGCCTCACGCATGTTGCCTCTCGCCAAGGGGTGGCAGTGGACCCCAACGTGTATGCAAGCTCTAGTCAAGTCGGGAGCAAATGGATTACGTAATATTGCTTGGCTCTGCACATGGACATGCACGTCGGTGGTTCTTTGCAATGTGCACACTTGAAAGAACCCGCAGGAGCTTGGCTGGAGACAATGAATGGATGATGCGTTGTGCCAGTCCAATCCGTCTCGTTTCTCCGCCCTCCTTTGGAGAGAAAGTGGAAGCAGGTGGGATTGAGGCACCTCAGCTTCCCCGCACAGAGGACATATCGTACACGAACACCATCAGCAATTTTCGTGCTACTGGTCTTCGTCACACACCAGGGGTGTCCGTCATGCTTTCGATCCATGTCTGTTAACATCCCGGAGGCTTTCTTTGACGAAGAAACAGGTGGAAACTCGAAGATGACATTGCCATCGACTTCGGGAGGCAGAAAAGTTACCTTTCTGACTGGGAATTTGGCATAGTCGAGAGCAGCCAGCTCGGAGCGAGAACCATCGAGGTGATGTTGTCGTAGGAGCTGCACAATGGACCGGGTTGGAGTTATGCTCGAGGGCACATGCGTAGCACCTACAGAGACGTCCATGCCGGATTTGAACGACCGTGTGGAGGACATGGGTACCTCAATGCAATCATCTTCCTCGTCGGAAATGTCGAATACGTCCACACGAGAAGCTATGGAGGGTCTTGACGGTCCAGGTCGGGAATGATTATCGTTGCATACCTCTCTGTTGGCAGTGGGCCGCCTCTCGGTTCCGGACTCCTTTGTGGATGGTGTGGGCAGCGACTGATTCGGAAAGGGAATGGGCATTCCCACAGCTCGGTACAGGATGGTGTCTGACGGGGGAACGTGCCATTCGATTCCGCAACCTCCGTCGTTACCTAGCACGACAATGGTCTCGTCAACCTGTCCAGGAACATCCTTCCTTTCTTCTTCCAAATAAACTGTGCCCGGTTTGAGCTTGAATTTGGAACAAAGGTAAGTTTCAGTCACTCTGCAAAGTCCTCCCTCGTTTGGGATCCAGGCTCTCCCAAGTTGCGGAGGACAGCAAACTATAGCGTAGGAATTCGGAGCCATCGAACACCGCACGGAGTTGGCAAGTGCGAGGTTCAGTATAGCGACAGACCAAGGCTCACAGGCACCATCTAAGTGGATCTGCGGAGTCCATCGACGATTGGAAGTCGCACATTGAAGTGGAAAGTATTGTTTCAAGCTACATGCATGAAGGTGGGAGGTTTGATTCCATAGCCAGTGAGTAGGACAATGATGGCCGATTCGGCGACGAAATAACATCTCCTGACAGTTTCTGGGTGGATCCAGCAGTATTCTCGGTGCAGACAGGAACGTTCGCACTGACAAGTGCCAGGACTGCTGGTTAAAACGGTCAGACAACCAAGTTGTGCTCATCAAGACTGGCCGCAATTGTGTTGTTTCGGAACAATGCAACCCATTGAGGTTCCAGATTTCCCGTCCGAGTGATTCTGTCGATTGCTGGTGGACGGAAATACGGCGCCGCATTTCCGTATTGCATCTTGGTCATGCAACAGAGCGACGGAAATGCGGCCGAGTTTCCGTCCGGGGGAAACCTTTATACTCTCCAGAACGGAAATGCGGTAACGCATTTCCATCCAGCAAGCACGGTATGTGAAGGTGGAACGGAAATGCGGTACCGCATTTCCGTTCTGATTGAGATTTTGAACAACGGGAACAGAAATGCGGCACCGCATTTCCGTCCGAGTCGCACTTTTCGACATTCCAGAACGGGAATGCGGCGCCGCATTTCCATTTTGTATCTGATGCATGGAGCTGAGGGATAGAAATGCTGCAGCACATTTCCGTCCTTAAAAGACATTCATACTCTCAGAACGGAAATGCGGTACCGCATTTCATTCTATGAAGGGGAACAGAAATGCGGTGCATTTCCGTCAAAGTCGCACTTTTCGACATTCCAAGGAAATGCGGCGCCGCATTTCCATTTTGTATCTGATGCCTGGAGCGAGTAAGATTCCGACAGCATACAGCGCAATTCCGACCGGTTGAGACATTCACACTATCCAGAACGGAAATGCGGCACCGCATTTCCGTTCTGACTGAAAATCGTGAACATCTGAACTGAAATGCGGCACCGTATTTCCATCCGAGTCGCACCTACCATCATTCCAGAACGGAAATGCGGCCGCATTTCCGTTCTGACTGAAAATCGTGAACCATCGGAACTGAAATGCGGCAGCGCATTTCCATCCGAGTCGCACCTCCCAACATTCCAGAACATGTATTAGATTAAAAGGGAAATGCGGCACCGCATTTCCGTTCTGATGAAATATCCTGAAACATCGGAATTGAAATGCGGTACCGCATTTCCGTCGGAGTCCCACCATCCGACTTCCAAAACGGAAATGCGGCACCGCATTTCCGTTTTGTATGTGAGGCATGGAGCTGTGGAACGAAAATGCGGGAAGGCATTTCCGCCAGCGTCAGACGTTAATACTCTACAGAACGGAAATGCGGTACGCATTTCCATTCTGACTGAAAATCGTGCGCAACGGGTACAGAAATGCGGCACCGCATTTCCGTTCGAGTCGCACCTTCCGACATTCTCGAACGGAAATGCGGCGCCGCATTTCCGTTTTGTATATTCGGCCTGGAGCTGTGCTACGGAAATGTGTTGCCGCATTTCCATCCATGTGAGACCTTCAACCTTTCCAGACCGGAAATGCGACACCGCATTTCTGTCCAGGTGAGACCTCTATACTTTCCCGAACGGAAATGTGGCACGGCATTTCCATTCATCAACTAACGTATGTGAAGTGGGAACGGAAATGCGGCGCCGCATTTCCCTTCTGAATCTCATACATGGAGCTGTGGGACGGAAATGCGGCACCGTATTTCCGTTCAACAACTAAGGTATGTGAAGGTGGAACGGAAATGCGGTGCCGCATTTTCTTCCAACAAGTACGGATGTGTAGCTTCGTGATGGTACTTAACGGAAATGCGGCGCCGCATTCGCATTTCGCTCCAACTCATCAGACGCTGGGACGGAAATGCCTTGAAATGTGAACACGTGGAGCAACGGAATTGCTGCACATGTCGGCACTCTATCTGACTGAAGGGGCATGAGGCGGCGCGGCCTGACCGTTGGATAATGATGTTTGATTTTCGGACGGCAGGCGTACCCTCAACGATTCGAATTTCGTAATGACGCAAACTCCACGAGGAGACACTTTCGTCCAACCCTTCGAACCCAAGTGGTGCATCACCGCCGTTTCATCTACTTTTGTCGTGTCTCCTCAGTCACCCCTCTCGCGCCCTTTCCATCTGCACTCTTTGCCCCTTTTCCCTCTCTGTTCTTCTTATGCTCGAACCTGAGAGGGGGGGAGTTCGTGCACCAGACAGGAGACCTCGTCGCAAGCTCCGGAAATTATACTTCGGACGTAGGCCAATGCCGAAGGGGAGGAAGCAGATGCGTCTACAGGAGGAGATTGCCATCTCCGAGCAGCAGGCCACTCAGGCAACCCAGCCACCAGTGAGAGCTCCATGCGATCGGGCTGCGCGCAGCTGATCGAGCACCGAACCCCCCATTTTGCTTCTGTAATTCTTAGAGACTGAATGCTAGGAGACTTGAATGCAGAACATGTTTGCATGCCTAACAGGAAAGGTGGACGTGCTGGAGGGATCGCAGGAATCCGAAGAGCCGCAGGAAGAGTCCGAGGAGCTAGCTGCAGCACGTACACCCACCCGATCCCCGAGCGCGGGTATTCCTGCCGGGCCTAGCCCTCTGCGATTCAAAGACGCGTCTTCGAAGGGCAAGTTCAAAGTCTCAGAGATCGACTCGCGTTCTTCGATCATGGAGAATCGCCAGCAGGGGTCGGGCCCTTCTCCAGCAAAGTCGAAGAAGAAGCAGCCCGTCCCTCTACTGGCTTCTGAACCGGCTCAGGCCGATTCACCCCCCCAACGCGAATGAAGCAGCAGGGTAGAAGACAGATTCTATTGCAGACACCTTCACCTGCAAGGATGAGGAAGCAGAAGGCAATCAGGGCGACGGCCGAACAATCTCCCGCAAAACCGCTTCCACGAGCTGAAGCTCAGTTCCTGGAGGATTTCCCGCCTGCAGATGTTGGGGCCGACTCTGCTGCAGCGAAGGCAATGGGATCGACCGATCTCGATTTGGTACCGGAGGAGGGTGCTGCCGCTGAACGTTCGCAGGCAGACCTCACCACCGATGAGCTAGCAGGCCCGGAGGAGGCCTCTGCAATGGCAGAATTGCCCGCACACAGGCCCCAGAGTGCAGCTCCAGTTGAGGATGCTCCAGCTGCTCAGCCACTACCGGCACCTACAGACATGTCTCCGGAGGATTTCAAAAGTGCAGCGGATAAAATGTTGGAGGAGACACACAGTAGCATTGGCAGAGTTCTGGGCAGCAGGGTATTCCAGCGGACTCTTCGAATCCCACTCTGTCGCATGGTCTCCCTTCCCATCGTCAGGCAGGCCCTTCCCGGAGATGTGGATAAGCTCAAGTTCGCATTTCGAGAAGGGTACCGTCTGGGATCGGCAGCGTTTTACGTTTCCATAGAGAATGAGGACGGCGAAACCCGTGGACCCACTGCCGATGAATTGTCAACGTGGGATACCCACTGGCACACTCGCAACCACGAATTCGAGGCGACGCTGAAGGGTGATCCGACTTCGGCCATATGTCGGGAAAAATGTTCTTTGTGTGGGACGGGAATCACCGACTTCTCGCCTGGTGGGAGTACATCAAGCAGAACCATGCCAAGCACATTGGCTGGCATTACATGGTGGAGTGTGTCATCCTCAAGGTGAAGGCGGCAGACTCCCCTGCTCAAGAATGCCATGGCGGACCTCAACTCGTAAGATACTCATACCCTCCCTAGCACTCGAAATGCGGTGCCGCATTTCGGTTTCCATTCTGGTTTGATTCCGTGCTTCCGTGTACTGAACTGGAGAGTGTGCCTTGCAGGGTCACTGAGAATGCGTACGTGCATACCCACATGGCACATATGCTGTACAGGGTGAGGAAAACTGGTCTCTGATCCGCAGATGTTTGCGGAAATGCTGGAGCCGGAGCTCATTCAGAAAGCCGTTGCAAAAACAACCGGACATGGTATCGTCTCACTATGGATGGAATGGTGGAGGTGATATACGAAGTAAGTCGTGCTCCAATTTCCCTCTGCTCATCCTTCCCCAATTTCCAGTAATGTTTCCACATGAATCGAATGTAACGCTTCTGCATGTTTTGTTGGCAGTCAAACATCAAGCTGGATTTGGCCCATGCCAAACGCTTCTTCATGGAAAGTGAGGGGCAGGTCAAAACGTTGCAGTCATTGACTGAGCACTTGAAGGAAGCCGGTGTCAAGTCCAGAACCAAATACAAGTCAAAGCTTGTGAAGCTGGTGGCAATTGCAGATCCGGCACTTGGAAAGGACTTCATCCCCGAGATTGCAAAACACTATTCTCGGGCCATGCAGCCGACCATGCAATTGGAGAAACTGCATCACCTCTCAACGGCATGTGTGGAGGCGAAAGAGAAGGTGAGGTTTCAATGCACTGAATTTCCTTCCTAGCAATAGCCACTCTCTTCCAGCCCTGACATTGGATCGGAAATGGCAGACACGGTGGCTGTCGATCTGGAATGCATCCGAGAGCATAAGGACAATGTGGTCTTTTCCACTGGAAGTTTCCGACCCTGCAGTGGATGTGTGGCTCAACCGTATGACTTGGTGGTTCCAGGTAATTCAAGGTACTTCCCCAGATTTGCTTTTCTGACATGAATTCCCTGAACTGCTACGTGACAATGCATTTGGGAATGGCAGGTAATGTCGAATGCGAAGGAGCAAGTCGTAATGCACACAAATTCGTTCGGCTTGTACGTCAAATGGGATGGGAACACAGACATTGGAAGACTACGTGACACGTTTCAGATGTGCGTACAAGGACAACCTTTTCGCCAGAGAGCTACAGACAGCAAGAAGGAGCGTGGAGTTTACACATCAGGAGGGAGCGGGGAAAGCTGCAATGCGAATTGTTTACAGGTGAAGCACAGCTGCCCTTGTATGCGAAGCCTGGTTACGAGGTTTGTCTCGGAAATGCGGCACCGCATTCGCATTTTATGTTTTCGGTGGCACTCTGCAGTAGGTTGGTCTCAATTTTGCTCACGCATGCTGACTGCCTTGCAGGTATATGAAATACGTGCTCCTTCAGACAGGGGCCCTGGCTCAAGAGCCCCCGTTCTTCATGGCTTGGACCGTGGCGGGCCCAAGCTGTGTCTACACACCCGAGATGCAGAAACAATGGCATCCCGCGCATCTCGTTGGATGCCCGTGGTACCTGGACATGTCTGGCGGTATTGTTGACGAGTCTGAGAAAGATCTGCACGCCTTGGCAGAAGAGAAGAGAAAGGAAAGACGTGTCCCTGCTGGGCCAAAGTCGGCAAAGGAATCTGCTGCTCTGGAAGAATCCAGAAAGGCAGCTGAGATGGCACAAAAGACGGTGGATGCAGCTGTGCAGGCCCAACAGAAGGGGTCGAAGAAGAGGACTCGCCAGCAAGGAGCAGCTGTTGTGACACCCGCCAAAACGAAGAAAGCAGAAACAGCCTGTTCAGGAAGAGGGTGAGGAAGAGGGACTCCGATGGAGACTTTGCAACCAGCCCACCCCCCCAAACGCAGGCTGCCTCCCCTGTGCCCACCGTTGTCACGAGAGGCACGAGAACTGGCTCGGCAAAGAAGGCACTCTTCAACCCCCCAGGGGGGCACCCTTTCGAGCCGGTGGAAATGAAGAGGCCGAAAGTGGCTCCCGAAACTGTAGTCCAGTGTGTAAATGAGAGTTTCTTGGCGGCTTTGGATGGACGGGCAGCCAAGTTGGCATACATGAAGACCATGGAGGGTCTGAAGGGCAGAGCACTGAAGAAGGCGACTGCCGAAGAGCCTTCCGACACCCCAGGATTTCAGAATATGGTCTCGTTCTTTGAGAGGGTGTGTGCAGACAAGGATTGTAGGAGGGGCGGAAATGCCACCGAGTGGTCTTGCGATATGATCATCTTGGATATTCCGGACGGAGAGCCTGTGGAAGGACTGCAAGCTTTGCCATCTTGGAACAGGTACTCGGAGGACTTTTGGAAGAAAGGATTCGGGCTTGCCCGCATGGTGTTGGACGACAGAGGCTGTGGTTGTCCTGGCGAGCAGAGGAAAAAACACTCAGACAGGAATTGCGAAGTGGACCCGCAAGAGCGCCGTCCCGATTCTGAAAAAGAAGTGGACGTGCATCAACACACTGGGCCTTCGGTCGGAAGGGAAGAAGGTGATTACGACACTGGCACTCGTCCATTCATTTGCTTGGGTGCTTTCAAATGCGGTGCCGCATTCGGTTTCTAATCGTTTTCCCCCTGTGTATGCAGACGAAGCAGTTCGATGCATACTGCTTTGTGAAGGAAACTCCACCTTTGCTTTCCGGAAGGAGGGAGGAAAGGTTGACCCGAACTGCGACCCACTCGATTACGACGTTCTGTTCAACAACGTTCCCAAGGAACTTCTCCCTCATAGCCTCACTTCAACGGAACCCCTGCGGTACTCACGGACTCGGAGCCCTGCCTTCATTCAGACAATTATGGAGACATGCACAGACGTGGAGGGCACAGTGGGACCTCATCTGTGGGACAGGTATGCAGAATCTTGATCTCTGCTGTTCTGCAAATTCTCGTTAGGATGTAGTTCGCAACATCTGAAGCGCCATGTGGTAATGTGTGGATGGCATTGTAACAGGTGCCTCAATGTGGGCTGGGCGGTTTTCCGACCGGCACCTCTTTGCCTACGAGGAGGATTCATCCGTGTGGGGATCCCATCTGGAGGGGCTGCAACGGAATGTGAAGGCTCCCGACAGAGCGGAAGTCTCCTCGGATTCGTCGGAGTCCGAGGAAGACACAGTGGACATTGATGCAGAGGAGAACCCGGAATACGAGTGAGTGCAAACATTGTAAGTTTGCAAAGCCTTCTGGGTCATTTATGTCAAAGGAATTTCCCGACTGTGGTTCTCATTAGTCTCGTTGATGATTGTCATGTGCAGGATTGCAGGGTCCGGGTCGAAACATGTAGGGCCTACACTTCCTGCCAGGAAGAATGTCCCGTTCTTTGCGAGGGCCGACTTCATGACGAGCCCGGTGAGGGACTACTCCCTTCCTAGTTATGCAGCTAAACTCGCAAATACAGCGATTAGAAGAAGTGAGAATCCCAGTAAAGTAGAGCAGATTTTGGAGAGGGCTAGGGAGGACAGAAGGATAAGGAAAGAGTTGGCAGCAGCTCAGACAGGTAGACGGGTACGAAAGTACATATGTGATTCAGCGGATGAGAGCGACGCAGACAGGGAGGAAGACGACCCAACGGAGGTGAGATGGACAGTTCCGCAAGGGGAAGATGGGATTTTCGAAAGCCTGGCCAACGAGCAGTCGCGAGATGAGAGAGGCACTGAGGGGGTGGAGGAGGAGCAGGACAGTCTAGAACAGGATGAGGATTCCGATGATTTTCAAGATTAATAGAATTTTAATGAAGTCTCTGTAAATGTAAATTCTCTTCCAGAGTATATAAAGAAATTCTGCCCGACATTCGTGACCCCTCTCCAGTGTGCATTCCAGCCACACAATCGCCCAAACCAGGACGCTCCCAAAATCAGAAATGGGTCAGGGCATTTCCAAAATTTTGGCAACTCTAAGAACCTCTTTTGGAAATGCGGCACCGCATTTCCAAAACAGGGGAGGGACTAATTTTCCATTTCAATGTTGGCATAGTAAAAAGTAATCTGAATTGGAATGCGTGCCGCATTTCCAAAATTTCCTTTGTCCACACGCCAGTTTTGGCCTCTCCCGCTCATTGCATGGATGCCACCACGCTTACAGAGGTCGAACAAGGAGGTCGAACAAGGAGGCCGACATGGGGGATTGGAAATGCGGTGCCGCATTTCCATATTGGGGATGGTGGTTGTTCGAACTGCAGGCCCATCAGCAAAAATTGGCACCGCATTCCATTGTAAAAAAAAGTCGATGACGGACATGGAAATGCGGCGCCGCATTTCCAGAACGGACATCGCAATTTGTCATTTGCAGACCCTCTCTCGGAAATGCGGTAACGCATTCCATCGCGCTGGTCGGAAATAGGTGCACTTTTCGAAGTGTTGGACGGAAATGCGGCACCGCATTCCCTTGTCCAAAAAGAAGTTTCCATTGCCAAGCTGGAAATGCGTCGCCGCATTTGCAATGCCAACCTCGTTTTCTGATCAATTTATAGACCCGTGTTGGTATTTCGTGTACCTGGACGGAAATGATGCACCGCATTTCTTGTCCCACATGGAAATGCGGTCATTTTGTCCGACATTGCCCCGACAACATTTCGATGACATGGAAATGCGGCGTGACATGGAAATTGCCGCATTTCAATGTCCGACATTACTCTGGTATATTCTTGACACATGACTCACATACCGGTTACTCTGCTTTATTCAACCAGACAGACAAATTGTAGAAATGAGACATCAAATTGTAAACAGTGGGCCAAATCCGAGAGTTATTCAACACAATGAAACCAGTCATACAGAAGTGAGGTACATTCACACTCCAGGGCACATTTAAATTTCCCCCGTACAGGATCCTGGACCGATGAAGATTGGCTGCTGCATGAATGTAGCCGTTTCAGTTTCCTACCCTGCCATGCAAACTATGGGCAGTCACTGCCAGGTGGGCCGATAGCCACTGGACACGACGAAGTCCATCCCCTCTTCGATGTAAATGCGGCGCGCCGAATTTCCATCCGGGGGGATGGACTTCGGTGGCAGATCTCAAACTATAACTTGTTGATGAGAAAGATGTATGGTTCATCCACCGCTGGCGTGATGAACACGTTCCACCTCCGTCGGTGGGTACGTGTGACCCAGATGCTCCATTTTTGGAGGCCGGACTGCTCTTCCGCTTCGTATCATTTCCAAAATCTAAGGGCTTCGTAGCTGTCCGCAAGGTCATCGGCATCCAAGTCGTCCTCAGGTCCTCCTTTGCAAGGATGCCGTGCTTTCCGGAACCGGGACGACTGCCCCTTTGGAGGCATCGATTATGCAATGTATTCGGCCACATCGGGAGACATTGTTATCTGGTACACAGATTACACAGAAGATACTGGTTCGATTGTGGAAACATTGGTGGCTTTTGAGTATATCGTAGGCCACTACGCCTTCGAGCGGGGGGTGACGATCTTGGTTTGAGGAGTCCGTGGCTCCTGCGCATCCTCGATTCCGATTTTCCCAGCTACGACGGTCACCCATGCAGAAGAAGGCGCACTGCTATGCTGTTGCGGTGGAACTGCTGCCACTGGACGTGGGTGGACTCCATCGGAGAGACCTATTCTCCTCGAGGAGTGCGCTCCTCTTCTCCATTGTATGGGGACATTCGCATTGGTGTGGACGACGAAAACGTGAAGATTTCCATATTCGATGGTGGTATGATTGAAGGGCAGGACATTGTGGTGAACATCACTAGGGGCGGTACAACGGCTGCAATCGACTTTACATGGAGGAGCCCCAGGACTCATGAGCTAGTTCTGAGAGCAGTCGAAGTCCCATTGACAACGTGACTTGTATTCAGTAGGCACAGGGCTCAAGATTTGAGGGCACAATCAGCACAGTAGACGTGCTTCAAATGCAATTCATGTGGATCAATAAAAACCTCATTGTGCCCTCTTTTTATTCTATTCTGTGTCCATTGTTCCGAGAATGCGTCATTGCTCATTTCGTTTGGGATTGGGAGTGTGGGTGAATTTTGCAAATGGCTGGTAGGCTGAAATGGGCCCCCATTGTACAGAGCAGTACCACCCTACCATTCGCGAAACATTGCCTTTCAATATATAATTCTAAATAACATTGCCGAACCTCCTTCATCGGGAGGTCCTTCTCCCCCTATGACCGTGGCACCCTAAACCCTATTCCCGCGGACACTCATTTCCGGAAAATAGTGCTGCTCATGTTTTTTCCACACTTACGACTCTGCTCATGGCTCATGCCGCTCATGGCTCATGGCTCATGAAATAGCAGCCCCCATTGTTGGGCAGTCAGGGGGTTGCCGTATAAGAGATAATAATTGGTTAGTAGTTTATTTATATATGAACTGCTAGTCTTACTGGTGTGTAATTTGGTTTCCTAGAGAAGGAATATATGTGGTTGTGAAGAGTTGGTGAGAAGATGTAGTGGGCTTTGAATACTAGTAGCCAAGGACCCTACATTCCAAGAGGTGATGGTGAGTGTGCCGCTACAAATGTCGGGAGTGGTGGCGTGTGTGGGAGGGGGGGGTAGGTGCGGGTAATTCCATTTGGGGTGCTATGAGAGGGGGTCGTACCCGGGTATCGTTGACTGCGTTGAGAGTGGCAGAGAGGATGTCAGTAGAGAGGAAGGGGAATTTATTGGTAATGAGGTAATGGTCTAGATCCGGTGTAGTTAAAGTAGCTAGATGGTCACCGAGGACTTTGTGTACAACCCCGGTTTTGGAATCTAGGAGATTGAGGGAGTTGTGGATCTCTGATAAGTAGTGGGGCGGGGCCAAGTAGTTGTGAGGGAGCGGGGGGCAGTTTCTGTAATTTGCGGAGGAGGGAGCGAACTTGGGAGGTGGAGTGGGAGTGGAGGTACTCATTACATGTCTCTGGAAGGGGGATATAAGGATGATAAGGGAGAAGAGAAGGTGTGAAGTGGGATTTTTTTTGAATTTTTGGAGGGTTTTAGAAAGAGCTGGGTAGCAGCTAGAAGGAAGTCCAAATGTTGTAAGGTGGTGTGTGGGTAGATGATCCGTGGGCTGGTCACGTGGGAAAAAGGGTGTGAAGTGGTCCTTGAGATGGCAGTAGTTGTGTGTGAGTGATAAGGTATTTGACTGGAAGTATAGGGAGTATCTATCTTGGGAGTCCGTGGAGAGTTCCCTGATAATATTGCTAATGGTGAGAGGCCCTGAGTTAGGATGTATATCGCCACATCGTAGCAATATTAAATTTAGGCATGTCTCATTGTATGCATTAGCTGGTGCGGGGGGGTGGGGGTGGGGGTGATAGTAGTGTTTGGATTTATGTGGGTGTAGGTGGTATTGGCCATGTGGGCTGTGGGTGAGGGGTTGGTGGTACCTATAGGCGTGTATCATAGGGTTTACAAGGCAAATAAGGGGTAGTTGGGGTGCTACGGGTAGAGAAGTGGTGGGTAAGATGAGGGGCAGTGCAGCTTGTAGAAATTGAGTGTTTAGGGGAGAGATATTGGGCATATACCGGTAGGGGGGTTTGATATAGAGACCGTTTTTTTAGACGTAGGTGGGGGTAGAGGGGATGGCAGCTGTGGGTGAAGATACGTAGATTGGGTTAGTTGGGATGGCAACCGCATATGAATAACTGTGGATTGGGGTAGCTAGAATAGTAGCCATGGGTGGGTATTGGCGGCTGTGAGCGTGGGTGTAGGTATTAGTGCAGGGATGGAGGATATGGCCACGGGCCTGCCTGGGTAGGAGCGTGTCTATGGGGATGACATGTGGAGTGGGGAATAATAAAGGGGTTATTGTTGCCATGTAGAGCAGGGGGTGCGGTGTGTGTGTCCGGGATAATGCTGGTGATTTGAGGGCTTGCGAGCGTGTACTGGTCATATATGAGGGGTGTGGGGAAAAGTGTGGGCGAGGGGGGTATATATGTGTGTGTTGATCAGTCTATTAGTA
>CM060732.1:33169052-33375081 GCA_030704615.1 Takakia lepidozioides | reverse complement strand
AAGTGATGGTCGGTGCCGACCATCACATTCAGTCCTCATGGTTTGTGTATCCCAGGCAGTCTGAATGTGATGATCGGAACCCATCATCAGTTTCTGTGGGGACTAGACATAACCCCAAATGGGAGTAGCAATGCAATCCTTTGCTTTACGATGTTACAAGGTCAATCCAACTTATTCACATCTGAATTGTAGTGACAGAAAAGCGATAATCGGTGGCGATCATCGCTTCCAAGTCCATTTCTTTGCTCAATGTCTAATACACTGAAATGCAGGCATTCTGGAAAAAAAAGTGTGGTCGTGCCGACCATCACATTAAACCTCATGCGGCTGTGTATCCCAGAGCAGTCTTATTATGATGATCGGCAACGATCATCAGTTTCTTGTGGTGACTGGATATTACCCCCAAATGGAGGAGTAGTAGCGATGCAATACTTGCTTTATGATGTACAAGGTCCAACCCACTTATTCACTTGTTAAATTGTAGTGACAGGAAAGTGATGATCGGTGGCGATCATCGCTTCCAAGTCAAATCTATGGTCAATGTCTCATGCACTGAATGGCAGGCAGTTTCTCTCAAGTGATGATCAGTGCCGACCATCCACATTCAGACATCATGGATGTGTGTTATCCCAGGTTTGTCTTGTTGTGATGATCGGTACAGAACATCGCGTGCATCATCCTTGTCATTCCAAATGTGGTTTAATAGTTTATGGTTTGTCATTTTCGGTGGCCGATACTGATGATCGCCACTGATCATCACTATCAGTTGAATTAAAGAAGACAATAGGGTGTCTGAAGTCTTCTTCCGAACATGCAGAAAGTGATGATCGGTACCGAGCATACTATCATTACTGTCATTTTAATATGAGTTCGGAAAAACTTCTTGTGTGCAAAATGTGGATTGCGATGGCCGCAACGATATCGCATACTGGTGAGATCTAAGTGAAAGTGCATTGGGAGACACAGTAAACTGTCCTCATGTGTTAGAAGACAAAGTGATGGTCAGTAATCCGATCATCATTGTTTCAAAATGTCTGTTCCAGAACACCAGTTGAATGTTGTTAGTTTGTGTTTTGTGTATGCAGAAAAATGCAAAGTCTAAGCCAGGGAGAGAACAGAAGAGAAGGGTTCTGGAGAAGGGGATGACTCACGAAGAGTTCTGAGAACAACGAAGACACAGACGATCCTGAATTGCACTACCTGACAAGGTGTGAAAGAGCTTATGTCATATCAAAAGGTAAATTCCCAGGAGGGGTGATTAGGGACATGATCATATCTGGAGGACGCCTTGAAATCCCTCTAGCCGCATGATCTCCATGCCTGTTGTTCGTCCTCCACTATCGCATGACATTACCAAGTTTGGAAACAGATTTCGTGCACGGGTACACAATGGGGTACACGAGTATTATTACGTCTCAACATCTACATTGGCATTGATAATTTCGAATGTCCCATGTGAAGAGAAAGATTCTGTTAGAGGGCTGCTTGGGACTTAGACGCTTTTACGGGTTCTGTGGGTACCCTTAATTTTTGCGCAGACTGAGACCAACTGGAGCCTTAGGGGTGGGCAGCAGCAGGCTTTAGGGGGGGTTACACAGCCAGTCACAGCTCGCCACAGCTTCGCACAGCCCGACACAGCCCGTCACAGCAGTCACAGTCAAGCCAACACAACCCGACACAGCCAGTCACAGCCCGCCACAGCTTTGCACAGCCCGACACAGCCGAACAGCCTTACACAGCCAGTCACAGCTCGGCACAGCTTGACACGCATTCCTGTCACAGTACATGGGGAACAGTTATCATTGACAGGAACGACTGTGAGGGAATGACATCTGCAGAAGGAACGTGTTACTTCAGGGATGACAGTTAATTAGTTAGGTGGTTAGAACAGCTTGCAGGCAGATAAGGAGAGCGGCAACGGAAAGAAGGGGACACTTCACGGGGAGTGCTTCTGGGTCATGGGAAGAGGAGATCAGGCGGAGAGCAAGAACGAGAGCACAAAAAAGGAGAAAAGATGAACAGTAGAGCTTATTACATGCAGAGCTGTAGCTGTAGTGATACTGTAGGGAGGATTAGAGTCACCTTGACATGGCCTGGTACCTGATAAATCATAATCTGATATTTATTCGATACAAGCGCACTGTGTAGAGAGACATGAGTGAAGCTGTGAAATGAATGCATGATTAACTCGAACTAAGTAGATACTGAAGCAATCTGATGCTTCAGTATCAGATAAGTAAATTGATAACATGAAGGCAAGAATGAATACAAATGGGAAGCACAACCATGATTCACTAGCTGCAGGTCATGACTGATTGTACTGAGCGGGCTAAGTGTTTAGAGATATCCAACTCTTCTATCCTGGAGTTTCCACCTCGGATAGCGAAGGGATGGGTGAGTAAAAGCCGTTTGACATTTGGCGACCATACTGGGGAACTGGGTCATGAACAGCCAGATGTGACAGGCATCTGGTGGGATCATGGTGGTTGGAGAATTAAAGAATTTGATGTGACTCAAATTCCTTGTGAAACTGAGAAGGAAAGATTGTCCAAACAATTCTTTCAGAGGTTCTTGGAATTGCCAGACGGTTGTAAAAGAAAACATTCTTAAGAGAGTGCATGATGTTGACCTTGAGTGGGGTCTGGAGAAAGGGGTGATAAAGATTTATCAGGTGGCCTGTAGAGGAAGAGCACGTTGGTTACCAACACTGGTTTATGTGATAGCATTGCTATCCATTAAGCAAGTAGAGTTTGAAGGCTAGGAGGAAAGGAAGGTGAATGTTTATACTCATATACATGAAGAGCTTGTTTGGTAAAGAATTGGATTCCAAAGGATATTCTGTGGATCAAACTCACACCAAGAACAGCTTTCCAGACTTGTTTGCCATATGGTTATATGGTAACGGACACTTCTAGTATAGCCAAGGGTGCATTGAAGCTGAAATGAAAGAAACCCAGGCATATACGAGAGATACTACAGAAGAGAGTTTGGTTATTGCCGCATTAAAGAAATGAAAGACATGGGACATGAGTGATGAAAGAGAAGCTAGACTCCGGAGATATTCAGCAAAAAAAGAAAGTTATCTGAAAGCTAATTATCCATATCTTTGGAGAGAGAATAGACATAGGGGAATCATCTGGACCTCTCACACCATTAAGATCAGAGAGTACATCACCCATACCGGAAGAACTAGAGTGGATGCCACTCCTTCTTTTTCTTTGCAAGAAGTTAAGGGAATTGGGAGGTTATATTCATGAGCAAACCATGAGCCATGAGCCATGAGCCGCATGAGCCGCATGAGCGGTGAGCCGAAGTCTAAGATACGCGGATTTCATGAGCGGACTCCTCCAAATTTGGAAATGCGGCAGATTAAACAAGTATTAAAATAATAGTTTTTTATTTGACCTTGCCGTTTTTGGACGTTCCAGATCATGTAATGCGGCGAAGATATGTCGTCAGTAACAAGTCCGCTCATGGTTTTTTAGATCCGCTCATGGAAATAAGTGACCGTGCAACGGGAAATCCAGTATACCACTGCAAAAGGACGTCGCATACTGGCCTGTATAGAGTATTCCGCGGTTTTACATGCCTTAATATTGGAATGAAGCTGACCCTTTTGCCGCGATTGAACCAATGGAGTCTGCACCCAATAGAGTCTGCAGTACTTCACAATCTGTCTTCTTCGGGTATTCGGCGGGAAAGGTTTGCAACTGAACTGGGAAATAAGGTGCTGCATTAGGGTTCGCACGTGCGAAATTTCGGAGCGGTTTGGTGTTGGCGAAGGCCGCCTCTACCAGTACCTACGACGATACTTGGAAATGCGGCGCCGCATTTCCTTGTCGGAGGTCGAATGAGGAAAGCAAGTTTTCGGAAAGCAGAAAAACATGAACCCTCCAACATACAAAAATACATGCACGTGGAAACAAGTGAACGATATAGTAATATCTTAGTTCGAGCAAAACAGGTTACTGGTAGGCAAGACATATGTCGGACCTTTCTGTGGCCAGAGTCTGGACTACAAGCAGTACAGTTCTACTATCCGAAAAGGATGGGCGTACCATTGTATTGGGACCGCAAGCCAAGCTCACTGGTCCCCTGGATCCATATTTAGAAGAGTGTGAACCTCCTGGGGGCTCAACCCTGGTGCATGTATGAAGTGATGAGTTGTGGAATTACAACGGAGTCTCTTTAGGTACACGTAGTACAAATGCTTGCAATGGCAGTATAATGCCCCTTGTTCGCCATGATCTGGAAGTCGGTGCAATTGCAGGTGGGTAATTCTGAAATGGTGATGGTGTACACCTCATTGCGAATAGCTGAGCCTGCCGTGGCCATCTGATACACACGCCCGAATCCTGGTGGGGCACTTCTGTTGAGCTCTGGATTGTACAGTTCATCCGAAGAGTGCATTCCCCATCCTTGTCTCGTTCACTTTTGAGGGAGGTCGCCGCCTCTTCGGTTTCCCCCAACGGTGTGTGTAGGATGCTTAGAGCTGTCGTGTCCCATTGTTCTTGCTCTCACAGGGGTCGGTGGTGGAGGTTGTGGAAGCGGAAATGGTTGTCTGGGGACGTCAGTGCGCTGCACCATCCGAAATCCTGCGGCGGTAAGGGTGTCGGCCTCAACCTGACTCAGATCGCAGCCTGGTTCCACCGGCCACACCGGGGGAGCCTCTGGCATTGTTTTATATCGTACTTGGGCTTTCCATACACGCAAGTCATAATGTCGTGCCTGCAGAACCAGAACTGGGTGGTTGTCGCCTCCGCAAACTTTGCATGGACAAATCTTCCTGTAAAAGTAGGAGTAGGGACAGCCCCCATCTGGATTCCTCCTTATCATCTCTAAACAACGTTGCCGTGTATCCACACGAATTGCGGAACACCTTCCTCGAAACGACGGCTTTGTGCGAGCAATTCTCCACTGTGATGCAGACACAGTCGTCTCCACAATGGCTTGGCCATACTGCATAACAGTGGGCGGAATCTGGGGCAAGGGAGCGGTGGGAATTTTCGCACGAAATCCCCAGTTGAAGGCGACGGCGATCTGGAATTTCTTGGGCTTCCACTGCTGGAAGACACATTGTGCGGCAACATGACGGGACCTCGAGGTGCTGTCCGAATGTTCCTGTCGGATCTCCAGGAATCCTCTTTGCACCCGGGTTCCTCTTCAATCCTCCGCCTCACAGGGCGAGTCCGGACGTCCCCCTCTAGGTGTTCGCCTCTGCGGTGCAGAGGCGTCCCTTTGATCTTCTCTCGCAATGCTGTCGCCCATTTCAGTGGATTCTTGGACCTCGAAGCTGTTCGTACCAACAATTCCTCCCTGTCCGGCCCAAAGCCCCATTGTTTGCCGCTCAGGAACTTGTAGTACGGGCTTGCTGCATGATTGCTCTGTCGATGTCCTCCGTTGTGGCCGTCACTACGTCCACCAGATGTGCGGCAGAAAGACGCTCGCCAGGAGGAGTGACCGATTCTGCCATATTCGTGTTTGGCATGTCCGTGTCGGAATCCAAGCACCGCTCCTAGAAGGACACAAACAATGGCGAGGAACCAATCGAAATGTCCGTAACAGAAAGACAAATGAACGAAAATGACAGCAGCCTACCTCCCGCATGTACTGTCCGAACTGTCGATACCGAAAATGCCACCACCCCAACCAGCTGTGCAATGCTCCCAGATTGGTATCTCCACTGCACCTGACGTGTTCCACCAAGCCTCGATGATAGCAAACTTAACCTCCGCGTCATCAAATGTGGGTGCATCCTTCCACGCCGTACAAAGGACACGGTGTTCAGCCTGGAATGAGCTAGCAACAAATTTGGTAGTGTAGTGGGATAGACTCTGCATCCAATGGAATCCACATGATCTCTCTTTCCCCTCCATTGGAACATTTGGGTCCTCACCGTACACACGCCGCACCGCTGCCCCTTGGCCTGAGCGTTGTCTGCCATGAATCCCCTGAAATTGGGCTCTGGCAATCCCGCCCTTGCCATCTGCTCGTTTATGCCCTCCCACAGATGCATCTCGGACTGTGTGTCCTCCCCTTTCATCTCGCAGATTGCAATCGTCATGAGCCTCTTGGAGTGATAGTCATAAACATGCGTACCCATAGTCACCCACTGATGGTTTGTAATTCTCTTGATGTGATCAAACATCACCCAAGCATTCGACAAGTTTCCAGTTGTCATGCGAGTGACCAAGTCGACTCCACTCCCAGGCCCACACGTCGACATTTTGAAAATGTAACAACGATCAGATTCGCTGCCTTGCCCTGGAAACCTGCTACCTTGGATGTAGTCATATCCAGTCATTCGTTTCACCTCCAGGATTGAGTACATGTCCGACCCCCTGCCGAACTCCTGCTTGCAAGATACGATGTGATTCCGCACATTCGGACTACAAACGTGCGAGACGGACTCCAAGAGGTCACGCATCTCGTCTTCGGTCAAGGGCTCTCGGTCGGAACCATCTTCAGACATGATTTTGCCAAGAGCAATCTTGTGGGCTGCCTTCAGCTGAATCTGCTTTGGTCTGGCTCCGGGGCTCAATTTCACCTCCTCTTTTATGATGTCGTGTGCTTCCTGCACAGCCTCACGCATGTTGCCTCTCGCCAAGGGGTGGTAGTGGACCCCAACGTGTATGCAAGCTCTAGTCAAGTCCGCGAGCAAATGGATTACGTAATATTGCTTGGCTCTGCACATGGACATGCACGTCGGTGGTTCTTTGCAATGTGCACACTTGAAAGAACCCGCAGGAGCTTGGCTGGAGACAATGAATGGATGATGCGTTGTGCCAGTCCAATCCGTCTCATTCTCCGCCCTCCTTTGGAGAGAAAGTGGAAGCAAGTGGGATTGAGGCACCTCAGCTTCCCCGCACAGAGGACATATCGTACACGAACACCATCAGCAATTTTCGTGCTACTGGTCTTCGTCACACACCAGGGGGTGTCCGTCATGCTTTCGATCCATGTCTGTTAACATCCCGGAGGCTTTGTTTGACGAAGAAACAGGTGGAAACTCGAAGATGACATTGCCATCGACTTTGGGAGGCAGAAACGTTACCTTTCTGACTGGGAATTTGGCATAGTCGAGAGCAGCCAGCTCGGAGCGAGAACCATCGAGGTGATGTTGTCGTAAGAGCTGCACAATGGACCGGGTTGGAGTTATGCTCGAGGGCACATGCGTAGCACCTACAGAGACGTCCATGCCGGATTTGAACGACCGTGTGGAGGACATGGGTACCTCAATGCAATCATCTTCCTCGTCGGAAATGTCGAATACGTCCACACGAGAAGCTATGGAGGGTCTTGACGGTCCAGGTCGGGAATGATTATCGTTGCATACCTCTCTGTTGGCAGTGGCCGCCTGTCGGTTTCCGGACTCCTTTGTGGATGGTGTGGGCAGCGACTGATTCGGAAAGGGAATGGGCATTCCCACAGCTTGGTACAGGATGGTGTCTGATGGGGGTACGTGCCATTCGATTCCGCAACCTCCGTCGTTACCTAGCACGACAATGGTCTCGTCAACCTGTCCAGGAACATCCTTCCTTTCTTCTTCCAAATAAACTGTGCCCGGTTTGAGCTTGAATTTGGAACAAAGGTAAGTTTCAGTCACTCTGCAAAGTCCTCCCTCGTTTGGGATCCAGGCTCTCCCAAGTTGCGGAGGACAGCAAACTATAGCGTAGGAATTCGGAGCCATCGAACACCGCACGAAGTTGGCAAGTGCGAGGTTCAGTATAGCGACAGACCAAGGCTCACAGGCACCATGCGGAGTCCATCGACGATTGGAAGTCGCACATTGAAGTGGAAAGTATTGTTTCAAGCTACATGCATGAAGGTGGGAGGTGTGATTCCATAGCCAGTAAGTATGACAATGATGGCCGATTCGGCAACGAAATAACATCTCCTGACAGTTTCTCCTGAGGGTGGATCCAGCAGTATTCTCGGTGCAGACAGGAACGTTCGCACTGACAAGTGCCAGTACTGTTAGTTAAAACGGTCAGACAACCAAGTTGTGCTCATCAAGACTGGCCGCAATGTGTTGTTTCGGAACAATGCAACCCATTCAGGTTCCAGATTTCCCGTCCCGAGTGATTCTTTCGATTGCTGGTGGACGGAAATATGGCGCCGCATTTCCGTATTGCATCTTGGTCGTGCACCAGAGCGACGGAAATGCGGCACCGAGTTTCCGTCCGGGGGAAACCTTTATACTCTCCAGAACGGAAATGCAGTAACACATTTCCATCCAGCAAGCACGGTATGTGAAGGTGGTACGGAAATGCGGTACCCCATTTCCGTTCAGTACCGCATTTTTGTTCTGATTGAGAATTATGAACAACGGGAACAGAAATGCGGCACCGCATTTCCGTCACAGTCGCACCTTCCGACATACCAGAACAGAAATACGGCGCAACATTTCCGTTGTATATCTGACGCATGGAGCTGAGGGATAGAAATGCTGCACCACATTTCCGTCCTCACAAGACATTCATACTCTCCAGAACGGAAATGCGGTAACGCATTTCCATCCAACAAGCACGGTATGTGAAGGTGAATGGAAATGCGGTACCGCATTTCCGTTCTGATTGAGAATTATGAACAACGGGAACAGAAATGCGGCACCGCATTTCCGTCCGAGTCGCACTTTCCGACATTCCAGAACGGAAATGCGGCGCCGCATTTCCATTTTGTATCTGATGCATGGAGCCGAGTGCAATTCCGACTGCTTGAGACAGCGCAATTCCGACCGCTTGAGACATTCATACTATCCAGAACGGAAATGCGGTACCGCATTTCCGTTCTGACTGAAAATCGTGAACCATCGGAACTGAAATGCGTCAGGGCATTTCCATCCGAGTCGCACCTCCCAACATTCCAGAACGCAAATGCGGCACCGCATTTCCGTTCTGATGAAAAATCGTGAACATCGGAACTGAAATGCGGTACCGCATTTCCGTCGGAGTCGCACCTTCCTACATTCCAAAACGGAAATGCGGCGCCGCATTTCCGTTTTGTATGTGAGGCATGGAGCTGTGGAACGAAAATGCGGCACCGCATTTCCGCCAGGGTCAGACCTTAATACTCTACAGAACGGAAATGCGCTACCGCATTTCCGTTCTGACTGAAAATCGTGAACAACCGGAACAGAAATGCGGCACCGCATTTCCGTCCGAGTCGCACCTTCCGACATTCTAGAACGGAAATGCGGGCGCCGCATTTCCGTTTTGTATATGAGGCCTGGAGCTGTGGGACGGAAATGTGGTGGCCGCATTTCCATCCATGTGAGACCTTCAAACTTTCCAGACCGGAAATGCGGCACCGCATTTCTGTTCAGGTGAGACCTCTATACTTTCCCGAACAGAAATGTGGCACGGCATTTCCGTTCATCAACTAAGGTATGTGAAGGGGGAACGGAAATGCGGTACCGTATTTCCGTTCAGATTGAAAATCATGAACCACGGGAACTGAAATGTTGTGCCGCATTTCCGTCCGAATCGCACCTTTCGACATTCCAGAACGGAAATGCGGCGCCGCATTTCCCTTTTGTATCTCACATATGGAGCTGTGGATGGAAATGCGGCACCCTATTTCCGTTCAACAACTAAGGTATGTGAAGGGGAACGGAAATGCGGTACCGCATTTCCATTCACATTGAAAATCATGAACCACGGGAATTGAAATGTTGTGCCGCATTTCCGTCCGAATCGCACCTTTTGACATTCCAGAACGGAAATGCGGCGCCGCATTTCCCTGTTGTATCTCATACATGGAGCTGTGGGACGGAAATGCGGCACCGTATTTCCGTTCAACAACTAAGGTATGTGAAGGTGGAACGGAAATGCGGTGCCGCATTTTCTTCCAACAAGTACGGATGTGTAGCTTCGTGATGGTACTTAACGGAAATGCGGCGCCGCATTCGCATTTTCAATCCAACTCATCAGACGCTGGGACGGGAATGCCTTGAAATGTGAACACGTGGAGCAACGGAATTGCGGCACATGTCTGCACTCTATCTGACTGAAGTGGCATGAGGCGGCGCGGCCTGACCGTTGGATAATGATGTTTGTTTTTCGGACGGCAGGCGTATCCTGAACGATTCGAATTTCGTAATGACGCAAAGTCCACGAGGAGACACTTTCGTCCAACCCTTTCGAACCCAAGTGGTGCAGCACCGCATCTACTTTTGTCGTGTCTCCTCAGTCACCCCTCTCGCGCCCTTTCCATCTGCACTCTTTGCCCCTTTTCCCTGTCTCTGTTCTTCTTATGCTCGAACCTGAGAGGGGGGGAGTTCGTGCACCAGACAGGAGACCTCGTCGCAAGCTCCAAAAATTATACTTCGGACGTAGGCCAATGCCAAAGGGGAGGAAGCAGATGCGTCTACAGGAGGAGATTGCCATCTCCGAGCAGCAGGCCATTCAGGCAACCCAGCCACCAGTGAGAGCTCCATGCGATCGGGCTGCGCGCAGCTGATCGAGCACCGAACCCCCCATTTTGCTTCTGTAATTCTTAGAGTGAATGCTAGGAGACTTGAATGCAGAACATGTTTGCATGCCTAACAGGAAAGGTGGACGTGCTGGAGGGATCGCAGGAATCCGAAGAGCCGTAGGAAGAGTCCGAGGAGCTAGCTGCAGCACGTACACCCACCCAATCCCCGAGCGCGGGTATTCCTGCCGGGCCTAGCCCTGTGCATTTCAAAGACGCGGCTTCGAAGGACAAGTTCAAAGCCCCAGACATGTCTCCGGAGGATTTCAAAAGTGCAGCGGATAAAATGTTGAAGGAGACACACAGTAGCATTGGCAGAGTTCTGGGCAGCAGGGTATTCCAGCGGACTCTTCGAATCCCACTTTGTCGCATGGTCTCCCTTCCCATCGTCAGGCAGGCCCTTCCCGGAGATGTGGATAAGCTCAAGTTCGCATTTCGAGAAGGGTACCGTCTGGGATCGGCAGCGTTTTACGTTTCCATTGAGAATGAGGACGGCGAAACTCGTGGACCCACTGCCGATGAATTGTCAACGTGGGATACCCACTGGCACACTCGCAACAACGAATTCGAGGCGACGCTGAAGGGTGATCCAGACTTCGGCCATATGTCGGGTAAAATGTTCTTTGTGTGGGACGGGAATCACCGACTTCTTGCCTGGTGGGAGTACATCAAGCAGAACCATGCCAAGCACATTGGCTGGCATTACATGGTGGAGTGTGTCATCCTCAAGGTGAAGGCGGCAGACTCCTCCCTGCTCAAGAATGTCATGGCGGACCTCAACTCGTAAGATACTCATACCCTCCCTAGCACGTTCAAAATGCGGTGCCGCATTTCGGTTTCCATTCTGGTTTGTTTCCGTGCTTCCGTGTACTGAACTGGAGAGTGTGCCTTGCAGGGTCACTGAGAATGCGTATGTGCATACCCACATGGCACATATGCTGTACAGGGTGAGGAAAACTGGTTTCACTGATCCGCAGATGTTTGCGGAAATGCTGGAGCCCGAGCTCATTCAGAAAGCCGTTGCAAAAACAGACCGGACATGGTATCGTCTCACTATGGATGGAATGGTGGAGGTGATATACGAAGTAAGTCGTCCTCCAATTTCCCTCTGCTCATCCTTCCCAATTCCAGTAATCTTTCCACATGAATCGAATGTAACGCTTCTGCATGTTTTTGTTGGCAGTCAAACATCAAGCTGGATTTGGCCCATGCCAAACGCTTCTTCATGGAAAGTGAGGGGCAGGTCAAAACGTTGCAGTCATTGACTGAGCACTTGAAGGAAGCCGGTGTCAAGTCCAGAACCAAATACAAGTCAAAGCTTGTGAAGCTGGTGGCAATTGCAGATCCGACACTTGGAAAGGACTTCATCCCCGAGATTGCAAAACACTATTCTCGGGCCATGCAGCCGACCATGCAATTGGAGAAACTGCATCACCTCTCAACGGCATGTGTTGAGGCGAAAGAGAAGGTGAGGTTTCAATGCACTGAAGTTCCTTCCTAGCAATAGCCACTCTCTTCCAGCTCCTGACATTGGATCGGAAATGGCAGACACGGTGGCTGTCGATCTGGAATGCATCCGAGAGAATAAGGACAATGTGGTCTTTTCCACTCGAAGTTTCCGACCCTGCAGTGGATGTGTGGCTCAACCGCATGACTTGGTGGTTCCAGGTAATTCAAGGTACTTCCCAGATTTGCTTTTCTGAAATGAATTCCCTGAACTGCTACGTGACAATGCATTTGGGAATCGCAGGTAATGTCGAATGCGAAGGAGCAAGTCGTAATGCACACAAATTCGTTCGGCTTGTACGTCAAATGGGATGGAACACAGACATTGGAAGACTACGTGACACGTTTCAGATGTGCGTACAAGGACAACCTTTTCGCCAGAGAGCTACAGACAGCAAGAAGGAGCGTGGAGTTTACACATCAGGAGGGAGCGGGGAAAGCTGCAATGCGCATTGTTTACAGGTGAAGCACAGCTGCCCTTGTATGCGAAGCCTGGTTACGAGGTTTGTCTCGGAAATGCGGCACCGCATTCGCATTTTATGTTTTCGGTGGCACTCTGCGAGTAGGTTCGTCCAATCTTATGCTCACGCATGCTGACTGCCTTGCAGGTATATGAAATACGTGCTCCTTCAGACAGGGGCCCTGGCTCAAGAGCCCCCGTTCTTCATGGCTTGGACCGTGGCGGGCCCAAGCTGTGTCTACACACCCGAGATGCAGAAACAATGGCATCCCGCGCATCTCGTTGGATGCCCCTGGTACCTGGATATGTCTGGCGGTATTGTTGACGAGTCTGAGAAAGATCTGCACGCCTTGGCAGAAGAGAAGAGAAAGGAAAGACGTGTCCCTGCTGGGCCAAAGTCGGCAAAGGAATCTGCTGCTCTGGAAGAATCCAGAAAGGCAGCTGAGATGGCACAAAAGACGGTGGATGCAGCTGTGCAGGCCCAACAGAAGGGGTCGAAGAAGAGGACTCGCCAGCAAGGAGCAGCTGTTGTGACACCCGCCAAAAGAAGAAGCAGAAACAGCCTGTTCAGGAAGAGGGTGAGGAAGAGGACTCCGATGGAGACTTTGCAACCAGCCCACCCCCCCAAACGCAGGCTGCCTCCCCTGTGCCCACCGTTGTCATGAGAGGCACGAGAACTGGCTCGGCAAAGAAGGCACTCTTCAACCCCCCAGGGGGGCACCCTTTCGAGCCGGTGGAAATGAAGAGGCCGAAAGTGGCTCCCGAAACAGTAGTCCAGTGTGTAAATGAGAGTTTCTTGGCGGCTTTGGATGGACGGGCAGCCAAGTTGGCATACATGAAGACCATGGAGGGTCTGAAGGGCAGAGCACTGAAGAAGGCGACTGCCGAAGAGCCTTCCGACACCCCAGGATTTCAGAATATGGTCTCGTTCTTTGAGAGGGTGTGTGCAGACAAGGATTGTAGGAGGGGCGGAAATGCCACCGAGTGGTCTTGCGATATGATCATCTTGGATATTCCGGACGGAGAGCCTGTGGAAGGACTGCAAGCTTTGCCATCTTGGAACAGGTACTCGGAGGACTTTTGGAAGAAAGGATTCGGGCTTGCCCGCATGGTGTTGGACGACAGAGGCTGTGTGGTTGTCCTGGCGAGCAGAGGAAAAAACACTCAGACAGGAATTGCGAAGTGGACCCGCAAGAGCGCCGTCCCGATTCTGAAAAAGAAGTGGACGTGCATCAACACACTGGGCCTTTGGTCGGAAGGGAAGAAGGTGATTACGACACTGGCACTCGTCCATTCATTTGCTTGGGTGTTTTCAAATGCGGTGCCGCATTCGGTTTCTAATCGTTCCCCCCTGTGTATGCAGACGAAGCAGTTCGATGCATACTGCTTTGTGAAGGAGAACTCCACCTTTGCTTTCCGGAAGGAGGGAGGAAAGGTTGACCCGAACTGCGACCCCCTCGATTACGACGTTCTATTCAACAACGTTCCCAAGGAACTTCTCCCTCATAGCCTCACTTCAACGGAACCCCTGCGGTACTCACGGACTCGGAGCCCTGCCTTCATTCAGACAATTATGGAGACATGCACAGACGTGGAGGGCACAGTGCTCGACCTCATCTGTGGGACAGGTATGCAGAATCTTGATCTATGCTGTTCTGCAAATTCTCGTTAGGATGTAGTTCGCAACATCTGAAGCGCCATGTTGTAATGTGTGGATGGCATTGTAACAGGTGCCTCAATGTGGGCTGGGCGGTTTTCCGACCGGCACCTCTTTGCCTACGAGGAGGATTCATCCGTGTGGGGATCCCATCTGGAAGGGCTGCAACGGAATGTTAAGGCTCCCAACAGAGCGGAAGTCTCCTCGGATTCGTCGGAGTCCGAGGAAGACACAGTGGACATTGATGCGGAGGAGAACCCGAAATACGAGTGAGTGCAAACATTGTAAGTTTGCAAAGCCTTCTGGGTCATTTTTGTCAAACGAATTTCCGGACTGTGGTTCTCATTAGTCTCGTTGATGATTGTCATGTGCAGGATTGCAGGGTCCGGGTCGAAACATGTAGGGCCTACACTTCCTGCCAGGAAGAATGTCCCGTTCTTTGCGAGGGCCGACTTCATGACGAGCCCGGTGAGGGACTACTCCCTTCCTAGTTATGCAGCTAAACTCGCAAATACAGCGATTAGAAGAAGTGAGAATCCCAGTAAAGTAGAGCAGATTTTGGAGAGGGCTAGGGAGGACAGAAGGATAAGGAAAGAGTTGGCAGCAGCTCAGACAGGTAGACGGGTACGAAAGTACATATGTGATTCAGCGGATGAGAGCGACGCAGACAGGGAGGAAGACGACCCAACGGAGGTGAGATGGACAGTTCCGCAAGGGGAAGATGGGATTTTGAAAGCCTGGCCAACGAGCAGTCCGCTGGAGATGAGAAAGGCAATGAGGGGGTGGAGGCGGAGCAGGACAGTCTAGAACAGGATGAGGATTCGGATGATTTTCAAGATTAATAGAATTTTAATGAAGTCTCTGTAAATGTAAATTCTCTTCCAGAGTATATAAAGGAAATTCTCCCCGACATTCGTGACCCCTCTCCAGTGTGCATTCCAGCCACACAATCGCCCAAACCACGACGCTCCCAAAATCAGAAATGGGGCACCGCATTTCCAAAATTTTGGCAACTCTAAAAACCTCTTTTGGAAATGCGGCACCGCATTTCCAAAACAGGGGAGGGACTAAATTTTCCATTTCAATGTTGGCATAGTAAAAAGTAATCGGCCGATTGGAAATGCGGTGCCGCATTTCCAAAATTTTCTTTGTCCACACGCCAGTTTTGGCCTCTCCCGCTCATTGCATGGATGCCACCACGCTTACAGAGGTCGAACAAGGAGGTCGAGATGGTGGAATTGGAAATGCGGTGCCGCATTTCCATATTGGGGATGGTCGTTGTTCGAACTGCAGGCCCATCAGCAAAAATTGGCACCGCATTCCATTGTCAAAAAAAAGTCGATGACGGACATGGAAATGCGGCGCCGCATTTCCAGAACGGACATCGCAATTTGTCCATTTGCAGACCCTCTCACGGAAATGCGGTAACGCATTCCATCGCGCTGGTCGGAAATGTCACACTTTTCGAAGTGTTGGACGGAAATGCGGCACCGCATTCCCTTGTCCAAAAAGAAGTTTCCATTGCCAAGCTGGAAATGCGTCGCCGCATTTGCAATGCCAACCTCGTTGTCTGTCCAATTTATAGACCCGTGTTGGTATTTCGTGTACCTGGACGGAAATGATGCACCGCATTCCATTGTCCGACACTGAAATGCGGTTCATACATTTCCATGTCGGCATTGAAATGCGGCACCGCATTTCAATGTCCGACATGGCGTTACTCTGGTATATTCTTGACACATGACTCTCATACCGGTTACTCTGGTATATTCATCCGGACAGACACATTGTAGAAATGAGACATCAAATTGTAAACAGTGGGCCAATTCCGACAGTTATTCAACAGAATGAAACACAATCATACAGAAGTGAGGTACGATGGGTTTATTGATCGGACACGATGTCTCACATTTACCAACTGCAGACAAAACTAAGCCCTTCCTCCTTCTACATGGGCTTCACCAAGTCGACGAAACTTCGATACCCCTCAAAACAAGCTCATTACTGCTGCGGCACCTCGAGGTAAACTGCAATTCGGTCGTTCTGCTGCCCTTGCTGGAGCCGACGACAATGTCATGTCCATCAATGATACCACCATCATACATTGACAAGGTCACTGTGGGCCTCATGTGCCCGTGCGATTCGTCTTCGCAACTCAGCCGAATGTCTCCATACACTGGAAGAGCGGAGTGATCTGCACGTATATAGTTTTCCCCGGTGCCGTCCTCCCTGGTCCACTGGCAGCAGTTCCAGCGCCAAAGCGAGGCCGTGCGTGATCTGTCCGGCATCCCTTTCCAGCTTGGTATATCGAGGTCAACAATTTTCAGGACCCACGGACCGCATTGACCCTCGCCCTCACCTCGCTCAAAGCGGTAATAGCCCTCCAGATACTCCATTGCGCGCAAAGACTCTTGCTTGATTCCAACAGCGTCTGTGAAAACAGAGAGCCAGACAATGATGTCTCCTGATTCTGGTTTGAACATAGCATAATCGTGGCCATGATAAGGGCAGTCGGCTGGATTTCGGCGGCACGGCATCCTTGAAAAAAAGTAGCGGAGTACGCTCAATGACAGCAGCTCCTGGATGGAGGAGGAGCAGCGCGGTGGCTGGAAAAAGTTCAAGCTAACGCTGCAATTCCTCACAAACACTCCAGGGCACATTTAAATTTCCCCCCTACAGGATCCTGGACCGATGAAGATTGGCTGCTGCATGAATGTAGCCGTTTCAGTTTCCTACCATGCCATGCAAACTATGGGCAGTCACTGCCAGGTGGGCCGATAGCCACTGGACACGACGAAGTCCATCCCCTCTTCGATGTAAATGCGGCGCCGAATTTCCATCCGGGGGGATGGACTTCGGTGGCAGATCTCAAACTATAACTTGTTGATGAGAAAGATGTATGGGTTCATCCACCGCTGGCATGATGAACACGTTCCACCTCCGTCGGTGGGTACGTGGGACCCAGATGCTCCATTATTGGAGGCCGGACTGCTCTTCCGCTTCGCATCATTTCCAAAATCTAAGGGCTTCGTAGCTGTCCGCAAGGTCATTGTCATCGGCATCCAAGTCGTCCTCAGGTCCTCCTTTGCAAGGATGCCGTGCTTCCGGAACTGGGACGACTGCCCATTTGGAGGCATCGATTATGCAATGTATTCGGCCACATCGGGAGACATTGTTATCTGGTACACAGATTACAGAGAAGATACTGGTTCGATTGTGGAAACATTGGTGGCTTTTGAGTATATCCTAGGCCACTACGCCTTCGAGCGGGGTGACGATCTTGGTCTGAGGAGTCCGTGGCTCCTGCGCATCCTCGATTCCGATTTTCCCAGCTACGACGGTCACCCATGCAGAAGAAGGCGCACTGCTATGCTGTTGCGGTGGAACTGCTGCCACTGGACGTGGGTGGACTCCATCGGAGAGACCTATTCTCCTGAAGGAGTGCGCTCCTCTTCTCCATTGTATGGGGACATTCGCATTGGTGTGGACGACGAAAACGTGAAGATTTCCATATTCGATGGTGGTATGATTGAAGGGCAGGACATTGTGGTGAACATCACTAGGGGCGGTACAACGGCTGCAATTGACTTTACCTGGACGAGCCCCATGACTCATGAGCTAGTTCTGAGAGCAGTCGAAGTCCCATTGACAACGTGACTTGTATTCAGTAGGCACAGGGCTAAAGATTTGATTGCACAATCAGCACAGTAGACGTGCTTCAAATGCAATTCATGTGGATCAATAAAAACCTCATTGTGCCCTCTTTTTATTCTATTCTGTGTCCATCGTTCCGAGAATGCGTCATTGCTCATTTCGTTTGGGATTGGGAGTGTGGGTGGATTTTGCAAGTGGCTGGTAGGCTGAAATGGGCCCCCATTGTACAGAGCAGTACCACCCTTCCATTCGCGAAACATTGCCTTTCAATATATAATTCTAAATAACATTGCCGAACCTCCTTCATCGGGAGGTCCTTCTCCCCCTATGACCGTGGCACCCTAAACCCTATTCCCGCGGACACTCATTTCCGGAAAATAGTGCTGCTCATGTTTTTTTCCACACTTACGACTCTGCTCATGGCTCATGCCGCTCATGGCTCATGGCTCATGAAATAGCAGCCCCCGGGAATTGGTACTAGAAGAAGATCAACCACGAGGTGAAAGATCTGAGGTACATCCCTGGATAAAAGATTTGACACTAAACTTTGATAAGAGTTGGCATGGAACACCAAAAGCAGGAACTCCAGTTTCTGAAACGGAAGATGATGAAGGAGGAGAGGATGTGGCAGAGCCAACGGAGAGTTCAGACTCTCCAACACCATTGCAGTTGAGTTACATGAGTGAAGAAGAAACCCAAGGGCAGAACTTGGAGGATGAAAACAGAGAGAAGAAATTGGAAGAGGAAGAGTATGAAGAAATAGACCCAACAGCTGAGGTTGAGACTACAACCAGGAGATCCCAACCCGTTGGACCTGGATCAAGTGGAGCACTTGGATCACAGGCCAACGAAGGTGTCGGCTCAGGGGGATCAGGCGGGTAGCCTGGATCTGGATCTGGCTCTGGGGGGACATGGAGTTTGGGAAGTAGTGCAACTGGAGCTGGGAATACTGTGAATATAGTGGGGCCAGTAGCAGGGAGTGCTCAGGGGCCACCACTTGGTGGAAGTTCCACCACAACTACAACAGGTCCTCAAGGACCAGCACCAGCAAGGGGGTGTTAGAGGACTGTCTGGGACTTAGACATTTTTACGGGATCTGAGGAGTACCCTTAATTTTTGCACAGACTGAGACCAACAGGAGCCTTAGGGTTGATAACAGCGCACTGTAGAGGGGGGTTACACAGCCCGTCACAGTCGTCACAGCCAACACAACCATCACAGCCAACACAGCCTATCACAGCCAACACAGCCCGTCACAGTCGTCACAGCCAGTCACAACCCGACACAGCCAAACACAGTCGCACAGCCAGTCACAGCCCGTCACAGTTTCACACAGCCAGTCACAGCTTGACACAGCTGTCACGACCATAGGGAACGGATAGCAGGACAGGGAACGGATGTGGGGAACAACACCTGCAAATGGAACATGTTAGTTCACGGACGACGGTTAGTGAGGGAAATGGTTAGAGCCACGGGTAGGAAGATAAAGGGAGAAGCAAGGACTGAGAGGGGGACGAATCTTGGAAGCACTGGAGGAGGAGGACTTCTTGGTCATGCATGAGAGGAGATCGGGCGGAGAGTAAGAACGGAAGCAAAGATGGAAAGCACGGTGAAGGAGGAGAGATGATTAGTAGATGCTTGTTATATGCAAAGCTGTAGTGATATTGTAGAGCAGATTAGAGACACAATGGCTTCGGCCTGATACCTGATAAATCATAATCTGATACTTATACGATACAATCACACTGTGTAGAGAGATCTGAGTGAAGCTGTGGAATGAATGGATGAGTTGATGGAATCCGATAGATTGATGAAGCAAACTGATACTTAATTATCAATAGTAAGGTAGTTAACATGAATGCGGAAAGGAAAACAAATAGGAAACACCCCCATGATACACTAGCTGTAGGTCATGACTGATTGTTCTGCGCGGGCTGAGTACTTAGAGATTTCCAACTCTTCTATCTTGGAGTTTCCGCCTCGGATAGCGAAGGGATGGGTAAGTAAAAGCCGCGCGACATTTGGCGACCATACTGGGGAACTGAGTCATGAATAACCAGATGTGACAGGCATCTGGTGGGATCATGGTGGTTGGACCATTAAAGAATTTGAAGTGAATCAAATTCCCTGTGGAACGAAGGAAGAAAGATTGTCCAAATAATTCTTTCAAAGGTTCTTGGAATTGCCAGACGGTTGTAAAGAAAATATTCTTAAGCGAGTGCATGATGCTGATCCGGAATGGGGTCTGGAGAAAGGAGTGATAAAGATTTATCAGGTAGCCTGTAGAGGAAGAGCACGTTGGTTACCAACATTGGTATATGTGATAGCATTGCTATCCATTAAGCGAGTAGAGTTTGAAGGCTGGGAAGAAAGAAAGGTGAATGTTTATACTCATATGCATGAAGAGCTTGTACTGGTAAAGAATTGGATTCCAAAGGATATTTTGTGGATCAAACTCACACCAAGAACAGCTTCCCAGACTTGTTTGCCATATGGTTATATGGTAACGGAGACTTCAAGTATAGCCAAGGGTGCATTGAAGCTTGAAAGAAACCCAGGCATATACGAGAGATATTACAGAAGAGAGTTTTGGTTATTGCCACATTAAAAGAAATGAAAGACATGGGACATGAGTGATGAAAGAGAAGTTAGACGCCAGAGATATTCAGTAAAAAGAGAAAGCTATCTGAAAGCTAATTATCCATATCTTTGGGAGAGAGGAATAGACATAGGGGAATCATCTGGACCTCTCACACCATTAAGATCAAAGAGTACATCACCCATACCGGAAGAACTAGAGTTGGATGCCACTCCTCCTGTTTCTTTGCAAGAAAGATTAAGGGAATTGGTACAGGAAGAAGATCCAAGTGCTCCACTTGATCCAGGTCCAACGGGTTGGGATGTCCTGGTTGTAGTCTCAACCTCAGCTGTTGGGTCTACTTCTTCATATTCTTCCTCTTCCAATTTCTTCTCCTTGTTTTCATCCTCCAAGTTCTGTCCTTGGTTTTCTTCTTCACTCATGTAACTCAACTGTAATGGTGTTGGAGAGTCTGAACTCTCCGTTGGCTCTGCCACATCCTCTCCTCCTTCTTCACCTTCCGCTTCAGAAACTGGAGTTCCTGCTTTTGGTGTTCCATGCCAACTCTTATCAAAGATTTCTGTCAAATCTTTTATCTAGGGATGTACCTCCGATCTTTCACCTCGTGCATTCATGTGCTGCGTATTCATGCATCCTCCATTCAAGACTGTTTTTCATTATTCAACATCCATTGTACATTCATCCATTGCACTCTCATCCATCCGACATTCATCCATCTGCTTGGATTGTTTCCATACATCCATCTATTTCTCATCCACTCTACATTCATCCATGCTGCATTCATCTATTGCTTTCAGGTGGAAATGACCACGTCTTTTTATTATTTCGTCCAACTTGTTTCCGCGGTTGAGGGTGCTCTTCCGCGAAAATACACTCTGCTTCTTACTTGGCGCGCGTTGACGTGACGTTTAAGCTCGATGACGTGGCGTGAGCCCGGCGACGTGACGTTCACTCTAGGTGAAGTGGCGTGAGCGCTACTGCGTTCACACGCTCACGCCACCAGGCTCACGCCGAGACATCCCTGTACGTTGTTTTGTTGTTGGGTCGTGACAAGAGCATTCTGCAATTCGTGTAAGCGCTCCATTATCCACACCGTCTGATCATTGGCTTGATGAGTAGTATGTGCACTGTCCACCATTTCTTCATTGTCCACTATCTTGCTCCACTACTCTTTCCTTCGTGGTGTTTGTCTTCTAAAATTAATGTATACTCTCTCTATTCTCTTATCCTAATACAGTATGTAAATAGTGCAATCCCAAACCATCCCGTACGTGACTATTGGTAATACAAAATGGACGTTTGAACTCATGACAAGGTTCCTGAATTCTACTCCAAATTCTGCAACTAATAATCTTACAAGATGATGTTTGTCGATGGCGCGCACATTGATACTAAATACATTTGGCGGTGGAAAATTAGACGAAAAATGTCTACCTTGATCCATAAACTATGTATATACACATATGTATACATTCCAATTTCTAATTATAGAAAAGACGTCAGGTCGTGGGTTTTGTAACACTTTTTGATATTGTTCCTCTCCAAATCTCTGTACTATCATATCTCTAATTTCTGCTTTACGACGACATATAATATTAAACTCACACTACGAAGGAAAATCACGGAAAGGGGGTTGATTTAATACATAAAATTACGACGCACCATCACTACTATCTATTCAACACTTAAAAATATTAACAACAAAATTTTCTAAAAACATCTTAATCGAGTTATCCTAAAGAAGGTATTCACTCCCAACTTTAAGAAGGACTAGGCTCTGATACCATTGTAACACCCAGGATCTACACAAACTAGAATAGAAGTATTTCTCAATTTTCTCCCAAAACAACTCGATGCCTTCTAGGTTTTCATTGTAGGTTTATATACCCTTCACAATATGATTATTTTAAAGGTTTGACTTGAGAGCAAAAAGTCAAAGCTTCCTAAAGTCAACCTTCCTAGATTTGACATATTATCCACAATATGACTTTATCAAAGATATTTCCTAAAGTCAACCTTCCTAGGTTTGAGATATTCTCCACAATATGACTTTATCAAAGATTTGACCTACTCTCCATAATATGAATATCTTAAAGGTTTGACTTGAGAGCCTCAAGTCAAACTTCCTAGGAACCTTCCTAGTTATTTTGGAAACTTCTAAGGGACTTTCCTCCTCCATCTAGAACCTTCTAGATTCTACCTTATTACATAGTGTAGCTGTTGATTAGTTTGTAGTGTCTTAAAATGTTATAACGTGGAGGTCTTAGGTTCAAGTATGTATTGCATGATATATATAGAACAATGAACATATCGCCATTAGACAAAACCGGAGTTAATGGTCAACACCGGAGTCAATGGTCAACAAGTTTTTGAAATTCAAATTTCAAATTGAAATTTTTCCGCCTAAATTCAAATGTACCTCCTTAAATTGTGATGTCCGGGCGTCGCACTTTGCGACCCCCGGACGGTGCAAATTCTGCATTGCAGAGTATATATATATATTTTGACGCCCGGACGTCGCAAATCGCGTCGGCGTCGCAAATTGCGGTTTCGCCTATTTGCGACCCCCATTGGTCGCAAATTTACGACGGTTTTTTGGTGACGCCCTTGCGACGGGCTTGCGACGCCCGGGCGTCGCAAATTTGGTTCTTTGTTAAGTCATTTTTAGCTATGTTTGAGACGTCGCTTAAAATGACTTGAACTTTTTTTTGTTTCTTCAGTAGAGGGTACATGAAAAGCTTACATTTGGGCGACGCAAGGAGTGTCGCTTTGAGGTCCCGACGAGCAACCAATGTCTGCATGAACTACCTTATGTACAATCAAATCATATGTTTGTGTGTAAGTTTTGTAACTGATATATTGGTTAGTGTGAAGTGTCTTACTATGTGTACTATAATCTAGAGGTCTTGAGTTCAAATTTGCCTAATAACACGTTGAATGATTTAGGAACTCAATATGTCACTACAGGAAAAGGGGGGGGGTTTTCGACGCCGCGGCGTCGTAAAACAACCATTTTCTTAGATGCGATGCTTGAGGCGTCGCATTGTAGGACTTGGCCAAAATTCACGTTTTTGTGGATTTTGGCATTATTCCTGTGATGTCGGAAACGTCGCATGGGGGTCGAGTGACGCCCATGGCGTCGCAAGATGGGGCGCGGCGGGCGTCGCATGGGAGAGGCACCAGGGGGACATGCGTCGCTAAACCCCTCTAAACGTAAATGTAGTAGTGGAAAGTTCTCTACTTTGTGATTCATCTTCCTGATCTACGGATTGCTCCTGGAACTAATCTCACGGTGCTATGGTAGAACACTCTAGTTCTTTGTTTCTGTGAGGAAGTATTACACTTGCTGTACGTGAAAATTGTGACGGTATATAGTTTTTTTTTTTAGGTCGATCAGTTATGTACTCATGTCTGGCCATTTGCTATGGATTTCTCTTTGTGAGTACGGTTGTTGTAAATGTCCTTTACCACCACAGCGAGAAGCTGGGCATTATTTTGGGGCTTATCAACGCATCCCCTAGGACACCTCTGCGTGTCATCAAGAATCTTTGGATATGTGGTGACTGCCACAGAGCCACCAAGTTCATCTCAAAGATTGTTGAGCGATCAATTGTTGTATGCAGTGCCATCCACCACCACTTCCAAGATGGCCGGGTCTGCTCTTGTGGGGATTACCCTGAAACAAGTGACATGCATACCGCATCTCTGCAAGTGTAATTTAAAAAAAGAATGTAAAGAGAGAAAGAGGTGGTATCATTGCACTTTTTGTCAGCTTGCCTAGAGCTGATGACAATTCTAATTTCTATTCTTCCACTAGCACTGAAAACATGCATAGTTGTCAAAAGGTTTTGCGAGGAACATCACAGATGTTGTAACACTTGTTGTTATGGTCCCAAAACCCAAAACTAGCAGATTCCCATTGTCTGCCCAGGTTGGAAGATGACTCCAAGATGGTAGAGAGGATGGTAGAGAGGATGAATCCCACAGAGAATGGGAGTAAACTATATATCAATTCTACATTGCGAAAGTTGTGTATGACAAACAACCTATACCTTGTTTCTGGGTACAGAAAACATAACAATTCTTCACAAAGGGGTGAACATGGGCCAGATGACACTTCTTTTTGTAATACTCAACCCAGATACACAAAGATAGGCCATTGCCACTTCCAAGGACCAAACAAATTCTTCACACTTTCAGGCCACATTCTCCCATTCGTGGTCTGGAAAAGACATGCAAATTGTAAGAGTCTGACCAATTCTTGTCACAAATTTGGCTCTGTATATCTTCAACGATTGTAAAAATGCCCTGTATGTTTCTTTCATTTCTTTCTCTCGGATGCACCACACACATACAAGCTGCGGATAATGTGATAACATGAAGAACAATATTTCGTCTGATCCTAGCTACATACTCGGGGGTGTTGAAGGGGTTGGAGAACTGGTGGTGCTCAACCCAATTGACAGATTTTCATATACTCATGATGAGCAATGTTTTCACAAGGAGTTTCGACGGATTTAGAACTTATAGAACGATATGGAATGCAAGCTGGAATGAAATGGAATTATTTTTATTGATGAAGAGTATGATAAGTGGATGAATGATATTCTTAATGTTGTTCCATAGATTGAGGGATGGAAACCAGGCGTGCCATATATGAAATAAAAGATGGTTGGAATTTATGGACGTATTATGATATATTTTCATGGATGATTATTAGACGGGTTCCTTAAAAATATATGTCTTGCAATATGTATGCATATGATATTGAGTAATAATAATAATAATAATAATAATATTACGAACATATGGAACGTAGACCTTGGAATTTCTTTATTAAGGAGATTATTGAAGGGGAAAAAATTAAAACCCTTGTCTGCCCGAAGGCTGCCATAAAGTATTTCGCATGGAGACCATGCCGGATTCCAGCAAATATGTGACCCGCATGTACAATTCATGTAACGAAGAACTAAACATCGCTTAGCAAAGAACGTAATCAAGCGATAGAGGCTCCTATTCATCAATAGGCTAATTTGGCATCACCCTCTTTATATGGAAAGAAGGGACCCAAATGGAACTGATCTCCTATCAGGAAGGAGAAGGACATATCGGCATAGTGTGACAGGTGCAACCCTAGGTGGACTAGCGTACCGTGGAACTGGGACGGAATGGTGAAATGAATAGAGAAGCAGGGAGGGAGAGAAGAGTTGGAGGAAGAGGGAGATTAGATGAAGATTCTAAAAGGAGTGAAGTATCTATCTATGGAAGTGGAGCCTCATTGCTGATGCAGGCCTGATGTGCCTCCAATTGATATCAGATCTGTCAAATTCCGGGGAGGCCGAAGAGGTTGGCTCCTTGTCCCTGCGCCCAAATATTATCTTGTAATTTTGTAGATAAATGTTTGATGTATGGTACCTCAAATATTGAAAGGCCTAAAATATAAAAAGTTCACATCAATGACTACAAAACTGTTCCTATCTTAGTTTATGGTCTGTTGTTGTAACGTAAAGATGTCCTCAATGATTCTACTACTCACATCAATGACTACAAAACTCTTCCCATCTTAGTTTATAGTCTGTTGTTGTAACGTAAAGATGTCCTCAATGATTCTACTACTCACATCAATGACTACAAAACTCTTCCCATCCTAGTTTTTAGTTTGTTGTTGTAAACTTAAAGATGTCCTCAATGATTCAACTACAAGAGACAGAGAGACCTGGGCCAGCACAATCAAATGTCACTTCACCAGCTAACCTCTTGTCGGAGATGCGCCCTTTTGATTCTACTACATTAAAATTGTAGTGACAAGCCATTGTCCATTTTTAACGAAAATGGTGTTAACAGTCTTTCGCTTTACTATGTACTGAGTGCTACATGCACCACACGTGTTTTACCACTGTGTTGGTCTTTGTAGATTCTCGATGGCGGACTTTTCGATGGAGGATGATATTTCGTCGTTGTTCAGAACATATTTTGCTGGAATCAACTAACCGATATATATTGAAACTAAGCCAGACCTAGCATAAGGTCATTACATGATATGTAGTGAATCGAAGGTCTTACTAAGCACTCGAAAAATCTACTGTGATAGATATTGAGAGGATCACCGGCTTCTATCATACTAACCTAAGTTGCATTTGGACGTGATAATTTTAGGAGCGTTCCATCTCGTTTAAATGTGGATGCAGCCCAAGCTGAAGCTTTGCATAACCATTGAAACGAGTAACCTAGAGTTGAACTTGTATGTACAGGCCGATAACAGAGCTGGCGACTTATATGCCAGGTGCATGCTGATCTACCAGATTGCGAGACGATGAAAGCTCCTGCAATAGCCCGAGACAGTTCATGAATTAGCTATGTCAGTCATGAGCAGATCGGGAGATGTTTGGCGTTTGGTCCATTCTTCAGCTCCTTTCCAGAAGGCGTAGTCGGATTTCGGGCGTACTACCTGCTCACAGCCGTAGCAACTGACTCACTGGTAGCAAATCCCAGCAATGCAATATCCTAGATTCAGGCGCAGACTTAACTTGTGTAAAACTATCAAGATTACTAACCAGAGGACGCGGTATTGTTGAGCTCAACTGACAAATGTTTTTAGAACGATGCTAGCAACAAAACCAACAAGTCAGCAGCGGCTTCCAGATGTTCGCAGTAAGTGGGCTCTTACAAATCTGACGTCCATCAATCTTGGCAAGTTGCCACTTAAAGCGCGGGGCATCAGAGAACACCGTAAATCTGTAAAGCGCATTGTGAATGGAGGGGACTGCTTGCTGAATGCACGAATCAATCGTCGGTGAATCACTGGATTGGAGACAACATAGAAGGCGTAGTATGTCCGCGCGGGCTTCCAGTTATCTCTGAGATTTGAGGGCTGGTTTTCAGGGAGGTGAGCAGCATATGACTCTCGCTATAGTCCGACTCCTTTTCACCAACGTGCAGCTGTTGAGACGCAGTATATAACGTGCAACACATCAACAAGCCTTTACGCGCCTTATGCCTTACACGCAGAAGGGTGTGCAGTCCCTGTCGAAGAATGGACGGTCAGGGGCTTAAATGCCTTCCTTGTACGACTCAGCTTGCATAATGTAACAGGAGCAAACAGGTACGCGCCCACAGAACTGAAGATTCAACATCTGAGACATTCGAACAATCGACAAAAAGACGAACAAGTAAGAACCACATAGAGCCATAATACAGTGAAACCTTTGCGTGCAGACTTGTACCAGATTCACAGACTCGCATACCCAGAGAATAGAAATGGGAAGAAAGACCTGGGAAGAAGGAAGAAAGAAGGAGCACCCAAGAGTCTCAACCCTTCGCGAATGCGAGTATGCGAATCCTAACCGCCCGGGCACGTTATCAAGCTTGCTAGAACGATCCTCAGGCGGCAAAAGGCCACATTTAATCTTGTGTCCGAAATAACACTTAAAACACCTACTAGTGGCAGTTAGTAACGCGTACGATACTGTGCATGCGAGGTACTGATCGAGCATTAGATTTCCTCCAGAGTTGAAACTTGAAGCTTAGCCCTCCGCTCGGGATTGGGAGAATCGCGAGGATATGGATTCTGCCAGCCCACACTGTGAAACCCAAGCATATGCCAAGGACCGGGTCCTGCTATCTGTACAATCCATTTACCAAGCTTCCAAGTCTTCAGTCTACAGGTTTAGGCTACCCAAATTCTGTGGCCCACTGTTCAAAGAAAAGCAGACGCAGTCCAAGCACTGAGTGCTTCCATTGCCCTCTACATAATGGCAGCAGCTTACGTGTGGAGTGAGTCCATTAATCCTTCAGACGTACCCAAGCAGTATAGATCCGCCGAAATCTCTTGTTGGTTTCGTATTGGTACCTGTATGGTTTAGAAGCTCACAGAGCCTGCCACACAATTTCTAGGTTTCGGAACCCTGGTAGGTACCACAACATCATGCGGGCTGCTATGCATGAGACTTCACAACTGTTTTTTCATGAAGTTGTGTATCCGCGGACTTTGGAGTCATCCTCGTCTTTGGTCTTACATATGTCAAAAGTTTGGTAACAAAAGAAGACCTTGAGACCGCTGGATCACGTGACACTGAGCACTTTGCAGCGCGAGACAAAATATAATTACACTTCACAACCGCAGACAAGGTTTACTAACACTTCACAACCGCAGACAGGGAGCAACACAAGACGACATTTTTGTTGTTGACAAAATCTACTTACAAGTGACCATGACAGAGAGCGAGGAATGACATCTCTTTTAATTTGTTCCATCTCAATCTTTGGTGGGTATTTGGGTTCATGCCTACTCACAGTTATTAGGCCCACTTCAGCATGAAATGGGTTGGAGTCAAAATTATTTCAACAGAGCTCTCCTTCGAACTTGATGTAAAGCGTCCAAGGGTGAAATTGGAAATTATTGACTTTATAATGGTATTAGCCTTTGGTCGGCCGGCTTGCGAATCCCCCAAATTGCTTTGCTTTGAAAGAACATGTCTAAATATCCGAGTGCGAAGTGGATGAGCAAAATTGCAGTGTGATCTCAAACCCAAAAGAAAGATCCAACTTACCAACTGCCGCGCAGTTTTACAAAAAGACCAAAGTGGGTGACTGCACATATGGGTAAAACGAGGAGAAACAACTTAGGTTCCTTCAAGAGCCCAATGAATTATAACTTAGGGAGAAGTTTATGAACTCTAGAATTTTATGATTCTCAGATTTGATGATGAGAAAATTCTTGTTATTGATGAAATTCGTCAATTGGATGGAAGTAGCGAAACCAAAAAAAGACATCTTAAATATGTTTGTAATAATTAGGGGCCAGGCATGATTATGGGTTTATCATCCCTGCTGAGTCCTTCATTTCAATTATGATACAAAATTTTGTAGCAGAAGGGGGGAAAAAGATATGCTGTATACTTGATGGCCACTCGGTGCAGGGTCAACTAACTTACCCAATCCTCACAATATGTTCCTGCCCGCTACAAATAAACATCAAGCAAGTACAAAGGAATGAATAGATCTAGTCTGTTCTATCGGCATATGGAGGCCCTCCTCAACCTCCAAACCGCCCACATCCACCATCATGTATACCTTTTTTGAAAAATCCTGTGATTACGATCAGGTGAACATAGGTGTGAACACAGACTATTCATGGTGAAGAGAGGTGGCAAAAGGATCATAACCACACTGTATTATTGCCTCATATCAAAACTTAGCAGCCTCCTTACATCAGTGAGTTCCTTTAGTTGCGCTAAGAGATTCCACGGTAATCATAGATTTATGTCAAGATTTGGTAGCAAATCTTCCGTTGACTACTGCCAACCAGAAGTGACTAGTGTCACTTCTAATTCTCGAAAGTACCTTCAACGATGCATAAACTTAAGCGAGAAAGGTTCCCAAATCATAATTTCGCAAAGCTGGCTATCATGAACATTCTTGTACGTGGTTCGATGAGCACGACGCTGTTCAGCTTAGATAATCTGTGAACCTCAAAATGATATTGGGGTGTTCTGGTCCTCTCTGTATTGTTGGCAGCTTCAGGTTCCCAAAACTGATAGACTTACAGTGCAAAGAGAGAGAAGAAAAAAAATGCCTTTGCACAAAATATTGGAGTGGAGACATTATAGTTCAAAGAGCGTTCTACTACCTATGTCGTGTACATAGAAGCTTCTGACCATTGAAGATGAGCTTAGCTCGCATGGTCTTGTATCTCCAGCCTAGCCCAAATCTGGAACAAGGTTGATAATTAAGTACAGAACTGGTATCCAGTATCCATCTCAATTCTGGTGGCTACAAATTCCTCCAGCTTTTCTTGACGGGTGTCGTTTTAATTCACACGATCAGTGCAACCCTGATCAAATTACGGAGCCCTGGACTAGTTTTATTTTGGAAACTTAATAGCTTGCTTGGACTTTCTGAGAGTAATTTCTTGACTTGGGATCTGCTATTTACATGTTGACTTGGTGCTGTAGAGGCGTGCAGTATCGTCTCGTGGCACTAGTGGAAGAGCCGACCTCTATGGTGAAGAAGATCGTCAGGTGTGTTTGTCTTCCTTCCTGTCGAAGTTAGGTTGAAAGCTTCTCTCTTTCCTTCTATCTGAAGGGGCGCACATCTCCTCAAGTGGGGAAGTCTTCGTGCAAGCCCTCTACACTGGCAAGTGATACTTAAATTCAAATACATTATACTTGTTCAAAACGTTAATCAGTCCCCACAATCGTAACGAGAACTGAAAGAAGGAACATCTGAGTCTAGAGACAGCGAAAATTTACAACCCCAAGCAAACAATGTCGCGGTATCGGTCGGCTGCAGCAAAATCTCCCATATTTTCACAGTAATCGAGTATCTTCCTGTTGGGCCAATAGCCCGTCAAAGGTACCGGGCTGACAAAAAGGGATTCAAAGCTCGGCGCACCTCCGAGTTAGAGATTGTCTGTGTGTCTAATCTACCGAAGCAGTCCATAAGGACCCACCGCTGGATCTGTCCTTCTCCCGTTCCCAAAGTTTTCAGTTTCAGATCCTCAACTCCAGCCGGCAGTGTTGAAGTGCAAAGTACATCACTTCATTATTACAAGTCAGTTTTTTCAAAGCATGGCTGTTACTTTGCAAACTCGGAACGGTGGAAAGATCATGATTCATATCTTGAGCCAAAAGCCTTCAATCAAATTATCTTCTGCTGCCGTCCTGGTCTCGTTAACTATTTCCTTAAATCATAAAGGACGGGTTTAGAGTTTACATGCATCCATCTGTTTCATTGATGAGCCATTGATAAGGCCAGTGCAGGGACTGAGCTCCACTGAGCACGGGTATAGAGCTGCAGACCATCGTGCACAAGGAAATGTACTGTGATCCGCAAGACATGTAACCTGTCCACATACCAAGGATGTCGCTTTCATAAAGCTGTCATTTGGAGCTTGCATGCTGGTTTGCTGAGCTTCCACTGGCACATCTTTGCACGGCTATTTAAGCTGCAATATATGAGCCATCCATATGATGTACCGTCTCTGGTATGGACTCAGTCAAGTTTGATATCTGATTTGAGATGTGCAGATGGGTGAATCCATGCAGCCTCAACCAGGCACAAGACTAACATCCTCCGATTTGGAGCTCTTCAGTTGGACCTGGATCAAGAAAGTTATGGTTGAAAGAAGGGGTTAAACCTTAACCTGGAACTTGTGCAGTCTTTTGTCCTTTATAGCTTCAGATGTTGTATCAACTAATTCTGACAACAATCGAAAGCCACTAGGCATCCCACAAGCCACATATGCCATTGTAAACGTGCAGATTGTGGCAATTCAGAGCTATTCAAAGGTCTCAGTGTTCAGGTTATAGATGATGACATTTTCAATCCATCACACTCTTCCTTATTGGCCAGGAAGGCCAGTAGAAAGAACAGGTGTTCAAGGTAAAAGTGACAAGCTCTATAAAGATGCAGCAGGTCCCCAGTCCCTCCAAACAGATCATCCTCAGGTCTTGCTTCTCAAGTATAGGGCACCCCATTATTTTATCGGTGTGGTTCAAAACAGGATGTTCTTCCTACCTAATGCTTTGTGCAACCTATCAACAACTCTGCAATAAGGATTTCCATGACTTCACACCTGCCATTTCATGATCGTTTATGAATGGTGATCATCCACATCTGCACCTCCCAGATAATGCAGGTACTGACTATTACCTTCATTGACAGAATTTTTTGCCCACATTTTGCCCTCATGTCTGAAGCAGTTCGGTTTCTCTCCCACATTCTGCATATTTTGTTGGAAACTAGACCTGTCCTCTACCTCCTAGTGATATTGACAGATAGCTTCTAGCACAAGCAGCAGTACAAAAACTGACAGCCTAAACCAACCAAAGAGTTAGTACTAACAAGAAGTGTCAGTCCTAACAAGAATGCTCCTTACTGCAAAAGAAAAAGAACTTACAAAAGTAGATGCTGGACTTCTCCTCCTCTCTCTGCAATCTACTAGGATAGCACATCCAAAATGCTAGAAGAAGTGCTGGGCATTGCCTCAGCCTTTCTCTTAAATCCTACATGAGTTCTCTAGAAACTTCTGGTGGCTGGAACCTTCTGGTAGAACTATCCCTAGCCGTCAAAAAACCCTAACAGAACCCTAGCTAACTAAATCTGAGCTGACTTCTAACACTCCCACTCAGCGAGGATTGAGGCTTAACCCAATCAGTTCCATGCATCTAGAATGCTTTTCCATGGATAGAGCCTTTGTGAGTGCATCAGCTGCCATGTCCTCAGTCCTACAGTAAACCAACTCAATCTCCAAACCAATCATTTCTCTAATGAAATGATGTTTGATATCTATGTGCTTGGTCCGGGCGTGATGAACAGGATTCTTGCTCAGCTCAATGCTGCTCCTGTTATCAGCATGCACTTTCGTTGGCTGTTCTTGACTGAAGCCAAGTTCACCAAGAAGCCTTCGAATCCAAATGGCTTCTTTAGCTGCATGTGTCAGAGCCATATACTCTGACTCAGTCGAGGATAGAGCAGTGGTCTGCTGTCTTTTGCTGCTCCAGCTCACAGCACCTCCACTCATTACAAAGCAGTAGGCAGATATGGATCTCCTCTCATCTGTGTCTCCTGCCCAATCTGCATCACTGTATCCTTCTAGTGATGCTCCAGTGTCTTGCTTGTTGTAAGTTAGACATGTATCCGCAGTCCCTTTCAAATATCTAATCACCCTCTTGAGTGCTTTCCAATGCTGAGGTCCTGGGTTGTGCATGAACTTACTAAGCATTCCCACTGCATAGGCAATGTCTGGCCTGGTGCCAATCATTGCATACATCAGAGATCCCATGGCTTGCTGATATGGAACCTTAGCCATTTCCTCAATCTCACTTGGAGATTTTGGCTCCATTTCCTTACTCAGCTTGCAGCCGGTTTCCAATGGTGTTGGTGCTGGTTTGCAGTCCTGCATACCAAAATTCGCAACAACATTCCTGACATACCTCTCTTGGCTCAACTTTATAGTTCTCGCCTTCCTGTCCCTCAGAATCTGAATTCCAAGTAGGTAGTTCACGGCTCCAAGATCAACCATCTCAAAGGTTTCACTCAAATCATGCTTCTGCCAGCGCATGGTATCCTTGTTGTCGCTGATCAGTAGCAGGTCATCCACATAGAGTGCTATTATCATGACACCTGATGTCATGTAGTAAATGCTCTGATCAGCTGTACTCCTTACAAAACCTTGGCCTGTCAAGTAGCTATTGATCTTCTCATACCATGTCCTCGATGCCTGTTTGAGTCCATATAACGATTTCTTGAGCCGACACACCTTATCACCTTCTTGGAAGCCTTCTGGTTGTTTCATGTAGATCTCCTCCTGGAGATCCCCATTCAAGAATGCAGTCTTCACGTCCATGTGTTCTATCTCCCAGTCATGCTTCGCTGCCAATGCCAGTAAACATCGGATGGAGGTGAACTTTGCCACCGGGGCAGAAGTTTCATTGTAGTCAAGCCCTGCAGTCTGTGTGAATCCTTTGGCCACAAGTCTGGCCTTGTACTTCACTATCTCATTGTTGGGTCCTCTTTTCACTTTGAAAACCCACTTGCAATCTACCGCCTTTCTACCACCAGGCAGTGTTACCAGCTCCCAAGTCTGGTTTTCTTTTAGAGATTTCATCTCCTCTAGTACAGCTCCCTCCCACTCATTGGCATCATCCCTTGCCAAAGCGTCATTGAGGGTGGCTGGCTCCTCTGCATCATCAAGGGCATGGAAACAACTTTCCATCTGCCCTATGTTATCCATAGTCAGACCAGTCAGTCCTTCTGCCACATTAGCTCCAAACCTTTCTGGGGGTTGCTGATCCTTCCTGACCTTCTAGGCCCCCCATCCTTGTCAATAGGATCCCGATCTTCAGAATCTTCATCCTCTTCTGGTTTCTTCGCCACCTTCTCCCTTCGAGTGTAAACCTTTACTACTGGTTGTTCCCCTTTTTTTTCTCCCACATCAGGGATTATCACAGGAACGGACAGGTCCTTGGGCTTTGTCTCCTTCCCAAAATTATCCTCATCAAACAGGACATCTCTACTCCTGATTGACCTCTTGGTTCTAGGATTGTAGACCTTGTACCCCTTGCATCCCAGATCATACCCAATGAAGATACATCTTTCTGACTTGGCATCCAACTTGCTCCTTTGCCCGTCAGGTATCAATGCATAAGCAGCACAACCAAAAACTCTTAGATGCTTCAGGTTTGGCTTCTTCCCACTCCACGCCTCCTCTGGAGTCATGTCTTTCAAAGCTCGCGTGGGACTCAAATTTTTCAGATAGGTGGCAGTGCTGATCGCCTCTCCCCAAAACTCTGGTCCAAGGCCTGAGGTCTGTAGCATACATCTAGCCTTCTCAACCAGTGTTCTGTTTAATCTCTCTGCCACTCCATTCTGGGCTGGACTGTCCCTCGCTGTTACTTGGCTCTTTATGCCTTTCTCAGCAAGATAGTTTTTGAATTCCTGATTTAGGAATTCCCCCCCACCATCGCTCCTCAGAACCTTGACTTTGAGGTCCAGCTGGTTTTCTACTTCATGCACAAATTGCTTAAAGACCTGCAACACTTGACCTTTCTCTCTCAAGGGATATAAGAAAGTCTTTCTACTCATGTCATCAGTGAAGGTGACAAAGTACCTAGATCCTCCCAGTGATGTTGTCTTCATGGGGCCACACACATCTGTGTGTATCAACTCCAGCCTCTCCTTGGCTCTTGTGGCAGATTCCTTGGGCATTGATGACTTGTGCTGTTTCCCTTTAGCACATCCTTCACAGAACTGTAGCTCATGTGACCAGTCCACATTCAATCCCAACGCCAACTTTTGAAGATCCTTGATCGCTTGTGTCCCCAAGTGACCCAACCTTCTATGCCACAATGGTGCAGTGTCCATTGTGTCCCCAACATTGGCCTCCTCCTGAGTTCCAGATGTACTCAAAAGCTTGTAGAGTCTCTGCTCCTTCACTCCATAGCAGAGTTCCTCGTTGCCCTTCTGGATGCTGCAAGCATTGTTTCTGAAAATGACATCATACCCAAGCTCATCCAAGGTACTAACAGAGATCAGATTCTTTGCCAAGTTTGGCACATATAGGACTTTCTGAAGGGTACAACGGGTAACCTTACTCTCTTTTCTGATAAAGTTGACAGGGATTTCTCCCATCATCGTACTTACAGAAAACGTCTTGTTGCCCATCTTTACGTTCCTAGGCTGAATGGGTTTCAAGTTGTGAAACAACTCCTTCCTCCCACACATGTGGTTAGTAGCTCCAGAGTCCAAATACCACTCATCTCCACAGTGTTCTCCTTCAGTAGTCAGCAGGTAGTCTTCATCACGACTGTAAGCTGCATCTGCCATAAACAGGTGAACTTCACTGTCATCACGACTGTAAGCTGCATCTGCCATAAACAGGTGAACTTCACTGTCGTTGCCCATGTCAGCGACATGTGCATGTACAGACTTCCCTTTCCTTGGTCTCCACTTGTCCTTCTTGGGCTTGTCAATCTTCACCTTGCAGTCCTTCTGGAAATGCCCAAATTTGCCGCATCGGAAACATGCTCCATCTTTCTTGATGGAAGTAGCCGTCAGGGCATTGTCCATACTTGAGCTACCCCTAGTCAGCTTGCTTTCTTCCATGATGAGTTGTGAAGTGACATACTTCCAACTCAGTCTACTCTTACCATGAGTAGCCAATGCGGTTTCCACCATGTCATAACTCTTTGGCAAGGTGCCAAACAAGGTCATGATCTGAAGTGATTCAGTCATGGGTTCTCCCGCATCAATTATCTCCAGACACATGGCTTTAACAGTGGCAATGTGAATGGCTACACTCTCACCTTCTCTCATTCTCAAGTCCATGAGCTGTTTCCATAGGACATATGCTTTCCCCATCGCATCTGCCTCATACACCTCACTTAAGGTCTGCCAGACCTCATGAGCAGTTGTAAGATTCCTTACCAAAACTACCAGCTTTGATCTCATGTTTGTGACTAGAGCTGCCATTGCAAGCTCATTCTTTTGGATCCATCTCTCCTCCTTCAGGTTATCCTCTGAAGGCCTTTTAGCCACTATTGACCATAGGCTCTTTGAAGAGAGCAGGAGCTGCATCGTGTAGATCCAACTCTTATAGTTGTTGCCATCCAGTGGCTCAACTGTCCAAGTAGTTGTAACGTCTTGTGGGCCCATAACCTGTTGGAAACTAGACCTGTCCTCTACCTCCTAGTGATATTGACAGATAGCTTCTAGCACAAGCAGCAGTACAAAAACTGACAGCCTAAACCAACCAAAGAGTTAGTACTAACAAGAAGTGTCAGTCCTAACAAGAATGCTCCTTACTGCAAAAGAAAAGAACTTACAAAAGTAGATGCTGGACTTCTCCTCCTCCTCTCTCTGCAATCTACTAGGATAGCACATCCAAAATGCTAGAAGAAGTGCTGGGCATTGCCTCAGCCTTTCTCTTAAATCCTACATGAGTTCTCTAGAAACTTCTGGTGGCTGGAACCTTCTGGTAGAACTATCCCTAGCCGTCAAAAAACCCTAACAGAACCCTAGCTAACTAAATCTGAGCTGACTTCTAACATATTTCACCAGTAATCTCCACAAGAACAAAACCCCTCTTGGAAGTGGTGAAAGTGGTTGGCATCCCGTACAACAATTGCTCGCCGAGCAATCTTTGAGATGAACTTGGTGGCCGAGTGGCAGTCACCACACACCCTAAGGTTCTTGATGACTCGGATAGGCAGCCCAGGAGGCGTGGCAATCAGCCCAAACGCAATGGCTAGCTTCTCACTGTGGTGATAAAGAGAAATTTGTTTTCGCTCCTCCTCCACGTCATGCAATACAAAGCGGGTGTCAGGCACGTACCCGGCCTCCTTCATCTGCCCTGGCAATCTCTCCAGCTCAGCATGGATTTCCTGAATTTGTGATGCAATTTGTCTCCTACAAGGAAGGTATGCACCTGGTTGTCAACCTCAATGCAGCTGTGCCCTGGATCCTTTCTGACACCCCTGTCCTGCATTATTATTCTCACCTTTGCTGTATCATCCCACCTGCCAGCAGCAGCATAGATGTTTGATAGCAGCACATAAGTTGCAGCGTCCTGCGGATCACACTTGATAAGGCATTTTGCTGCACGTTCTGCCACCTTTACATTGCCATGAACTCTGCAGGCACTGAGCAAAGCCCCCCACACTGCAGCGCCTGGTTCAATTGGCATACTGTTAATGAAGTCTTCTGCCTCTTCCAATTGCCCTGCACGGCCAAGAAGGTCCACCATGCATCAAAATGCTGCATTGTAGGAGTGAGACCATGATGTTGACTCATGGAATCAAAGTAGTGACAGCCTTCATCCACTAGGCCCACATGGCTACATGCAGAGAGAAGACATATGAAGGTGACATTGTTCGGTTTCAAGCCTTCCTGTTGCATTTGTTCAAATAGTTGTAGGGTTTCCACACCACATCCATGCTGAGCATATCCGGCGATTATGGCATTCCAAGAGACCACATTGCGTACAACCATACTGTTGAGCACTTGGTCTGCATCCTTTATGCTCCCACACTTAGCATACATATTGACAAGGGAGGTGTTGAGAATGATGTCTGGTGCAATTCCTGCTCTCACAATGTCAGCATGGATCTCTATGCCCTTTTGCAGGGCTGCCAGACAGGCACATGCATGGAGGATGCAAATGAATGTAACCTTGTTTGGTGACACCCCTTCACGTATCATTTGCTCATAGATTGCGACAGCCTCCCTACCCAAACCATGCTGGGAATAACCTCCAATCATTGCATTCCATGAGACCACACCTCGTTCAGCCATATTATCGAACACCTCCAGCGCATCCTTCATGCTCCTGCATTTGGCATACATATCAACAAGGGAATTTTCCAGATTTATGCATGATGCAAGTCCAGCTTTCCTGACACTACCATGGACCTCTTTTCCCTTTTCCAGGGCTCCAAGTCTGGCACAAGCATTGAGAGCGCAAATGAATGTGACCTGGCTGAGTATTACACCTTCGCTTATCATTTGCTCATAAATCTCAAAGGCCTCCCTACCATACCCATGTTGAGAATATCCCGGAATCATTGCATTCCAAGCAACCACATTCCGTTCAGCTATATTGTCAAACACTTGACGGGCATCTTTAACACTCCCACATTTGGCATACATATTAACAAGGGCAGTATCCAGAATAACATTTGGCACAATTCCAGCTTTGACGATGTCAGCATGGACCTCTTTGCCCTTCCTGAGGGCTGCTAGGTTGGCACATGCATTGAGAAGGCAAACGAATGTGACCTGGCTCGGCATCACCCATTTCATACATCTTGAAAGCTTCCCTGCCAGACTCATGCTGAGCATATCCTGCTATCATCACATTCCATGAGACAACATCCTGTTCAGCCATACTGTTGAACACTTCATGTGCATCCTTTATACTCCCACATTTGGTGTACATGTTGATAAGGGTATTCTCCAAAATGATGTCTGGTTCAAATCCAGCTTTTGTGATGTCAGCATGGACCCGTTTGCCCTTTTCCAGGGCTCCTAGGCTGGCACACGCATCCACAACACAAATGAATGTAATCTTGTCAGGAGTCACTCCTTCCCGTTGCATTTGCTCATACATCTCAAAAGCTTCTCTAGCACAACCATGCTTGGCATATCCTCCTATCATTATATTCCATGTAAACAAATTTCGCTTAGCCATGTTTTCAAACACTTGACGTGCATCCACCACACTTCCACACTTTGCGTACATATTGACAAGGGTGTTCAGTAGAAAGGTGTTTAGCTTCAGTCCACTGTGAGTAATGTGGGCGTGCACTTGCTTTCCTTCTGCTAGGGCTTTCATTTTGATACACTCCTGCAAGACACATACATATGTATTGAAGCCTGCGGGTATGTCTCTTTTGGTCAAAATGTGCAGGGCTTTTTTCAGTTGTCCTGCCTTGCATAGTGTCCTCACATCCTCACAAGTGTCCAGAGAGTTCTTGTTGGCTCCCTTTGTCAGTCCTTCAAGCAAGGCTGATGGTAGCTTATACTGAAATCTGTCCCCCGCCCATGTTTGACCAGACTCTGTCCTTTGACCATACTCTGGGCCGTCACCTGATTGTGCTCGACCTTGTATCATGGCACCTAGCTCTGTTTTCACCCAAGGAGGGGTTGAGCAATCTTCAATCCAGAGGGCCTCCTTTGTGCGTTTATTTCTAAAGTCTGGTGATCTTGAACTTGTCTTTAGAAACTATCAGTGGGCAGCTGAGCAGCCATCATCTCAACCATAGCCTCACATAGTCAACGCTACATCCACCAAAGCTGCAAGTATTTTTCCAGTAACAGGGAAGAACCTTGAACAACATACTGTCATGCACGGAAGAATAACCCATGATTCTGTTACAGACACCCATTATTAAACCGATCTACCAAGTCATGAAGGGAAATCAGAGAGACCCATTTCACAAATTCAACCGATGAGCGCACAGGCGCACTCTGGAGGAGCAGTATACAGACATGCAATAGTAGCATACACTTCAATCATCCAATTTCAGACAGGCCTCACGATTCCATTCCATTCCCGTAGTCCATGTAACATGTAGCAGTCACGGCTCCCTACCAAATTGAGGTGGAGACGATCTCGTAGATGTTGTGCTTCATGAGCGGGAGGCAATTCCAAATAGAAACTTGTGGCATCAAACTGCTTTTGGCTCTGTCTCATAGTGATCTGCCTCTGCTTTCGATATCCGTCACATAAATGCTGCCAGTATTGTGTTTCGGCGCTTCCTGAGTCCCTTGTTTCAACTCACCTTTTTTATAATCCTCTTCTGAAGTGGTAGGCCACTGGCCGTGGAGTGCATAAGTTAATGCCCTTGATCAAGATGCCATTCATTCCGACCTCCTTCCTCGCCTCGGGGACCTACAGGTAGCATATGGCATCCTAACCAAATGCTTTATCCAGCGACCATCCTATGTTATCAGGACTTTTCCCCCCTACTGCTGAGTTTTTGCGGTCATTGTCAGGGTTGGATGCTACCATCAGGATATGGATCGACCGCCATGAGCTTTAGCAATATTATTGATTAGGTCCGTGCTGGGTATAATTTTTCTTTCCCGTTCTGAGAAATGTCTGAAGGCAGGAGCAGATCGGTGAATAGGAAATGTTGCAGCAACTGAAATGTTGCAGCAACTAAAATGTTGCAGATTTAGAGTATCTGTGTTCCAACAGGTTGTCAGAAACGTTTAAGATTGGTCCCGGGGGTTGCTTCACCACTGCAACCGGAACGCTTGAATGATCTCCTGATTAAGAAGGAAAGAGACATACAGAAATGCAGTAGCAAATGATGGTTCACAGGTATGCGCGATCCTCGAAGCTGGATGATGGTTTCCCATGCATAGAGGAGCTTGCTGCTGCAATCGTTTCTTGCATCGGATTTGCAAGTACACGCACCAAAACATATCTTCTGGCCAATTTCTCACACACGGGCGGGGATGACAGGTTCGTCTCGCGTTCTCCTGACCGCACATGCCGACTCCATACCCAAGGCCCCGTCCTCTCGCTTGGATCATGGGACAGGCTTCGCGTCATGCAGCGGATCAAGGTGTTGGGTTGTGGAGCTGAAAGTGGTATCCCCCTTGGCAATGTGCACAGGACGGAGTCCCTTGCATGTGGTGGCTATGACTCCTCGCCAACCTTCAGAGAGTCCGTTCACTTTAGGTAATAAAATGAACACTTTGCGGTTTCCTTTCTTGGGGTCGCTGTGTTGTATGCGTCGTAAGATCCAGGCTTGGAACTGTCGTTTGAGCAATTCAGCGTAAGGGAATATAGTCTGGGCAAGGATGGGATAGTTAGACAAGGCCGATAGTTGGTATATCTGGCATGTAGGTCAATGCCGGAACATGGTACAGAGCTGGCAGGAGGTCTTTAAGGATCATTCACAATCGTGGGACTGCAGCGTTCACAAGGTGAGCTTCCTCCATGTAGGATGTCAAGGAGTCTGAGGGAGTTTGACTGAACTCTGGTAGGATAATATTGTTTGGACTGGATTGTACCCCTAGTTGTTGAGGGCAGTTAGATTCTCGGTTTACTTTGCAAAAACTACTTCTACTGTCAGTATTGTAGGTTGTTCTTCCTAAGCAGGCATGAAAGTAGGTTGCGCCAGGTCCTTTCCCTGGAGTTCGCAATGTACATGGGAGGGTTGAGACCTGTGGCTGCTCCCTGGTCATTTTCACAGACCACTGGAAAATCTCCAGACTACAGACATAAGCTTGTTTAGCATCCGTTGGACATGTTCGGATGTTCCTCATAGTGTAGAGTCCAATGGAGCTCACAGTGACTTGCAATGAATGTTGTTAAATCTGCACTAGCACTCCTCCATAAAGGAGACTGTCAATATCATGATTTGTTCTTTTTTACTTGTGTTTACAAGGTACTTGGGAAGGGTCATCTTTTTCTTAGGAGGCCGTCTTGAAATCTATGGTTCCTCAGATGCGGCATGGTGGTTCTCACAGACCCATCCCAGATCACCTGACTACACGCACAAGCAGCGCACAGAAGGGGTCCTTTGGGTTGATGGTTGGTTGAATCCTCCTTGGGTGAGAGAAAAGCTAGCTGCCTTCATGACACAAGGTCAAGGACAATGTGGTGAGGCATTTTCTTCTTCAAGAGATCTCGGCCTATTTTTCCTCTTATTGGAGTCGTCCCCAATTTTTCATGTTAAATTGTGCAAGTTAGCTTGTTGTGAGGATCTATGGTAGTTTTGGAGGGTTTTGACATGTTACTGCCAATGTGGCAACAGGAAAATATCAAAAAACAGAAAACAGAGATGAGGAGAAGCTTTGGAAGGAATATTTTTCGGACCCCAGTCAATGGTGGGACAATCGGGGCAAAAAGGTAAGTGCCTGTTAAACTACAGAGAGAAACAGACAAACTTTCTTGCAAATTGTCATCCACTCCCTCCCCCCAGCACATTTTTTGAAGTTGTGGGAGCAATTTAGCATAGGAACTAGTGTGTGATATTAGGGTTGGGGTGTTTGGTAGAACAAATTTTAGGCTGCCATTGTCAGTTGCTATCAGCAGGGGGAGGATCTATGCATTATTGGTGCCGAGGCAGCAAAAGCTGAATTAGGAGGGATGGAGGGTGGGTCCAGATTCATCCTAGAGGGCCAGATTTCAAGCACAAGTGCACCTACGATCCCCTGTGGATTGCTAGCTACAAGAAACCTGCATGGGTAGATGGTGAACTGGAAGCAGCAGCAGTGGCACAGTGGATAAATTCAGGCACCTCCACCATGACCACAGCTTCCGAAAGAGGACAAAGAAAGGTAGTCCACAATACCTCTTCTGGCACTTCTGGGCATGTGAGAATGCTATGTGAGGCAGGGCAACTGAAAGAGGCTCTACAGATTTTGAACCAAGGAGGCATTTCAGCAGATTTAGATACTTATCTATATCTCTTGCATAAGTGCATCAAGATGAGAGGTCTGGAAGGGGGTAAGCAGGTGCATGCTCACATTATCCAAAGTGGATTGAAGTCAAACGTTTTTCTACACAACACCCTTGTCAACATGTATGTTAAATGCGGGAGCATCGTGGATGCACACCAAGTGTTCAACAAAATGCCTGAACGAAGTTTGATCACGTGGAATATAATGATGGCAGGTTTTACCAAGCATGGCTGTGGTAGGAAGGCCTTGGAGACCTATGATCAGATGATACGGGAAGGTACGAAGCCAGATCAGGTCACATTCATTTGTATTTGCAATGCGTGTGCAAGCCTGACAGCCCTGGGAAAGGGCAAAGAGGTCCATGGTGACATCATCAAAGCTGGAATTGTACCAGATGTCATTCTGAACACTGCCCTGATGAACATGTATGCCAAATGTGGGAGCATCGGGGATGCAAAGCAAGTGTTCAACACTATGGCCCAACGAGATGTGGTGTCCTGGAATGCAATGATTGCAGGATATGCCCAGCATGGGTGCAGGAGAGAGGCCTTGGAGACTTATGAGCAAATGAGACGGGAAGGAGTGATGCCAGACCAGGTCACGTTCATTTCCATTTGCAAAGCATGTGCGAGCCTGGCAGCCCTTGAAGAGGTCCATGGTGACATCATCAAAGCTGGAATTGTACCAGATGTCATTCTGAACAATACCCTGGTGGATATGTATGCCAAATGTGGGAGCCTCAAGTATGCAAAGGGAGTGTTCGAGAATATGGCTGAACGAAATGTGGTATCATGGACTGCGATGATAGCAGGATGTGCCCAGCATGGGTGTGGGATGGAGGCTTTGGAGACCTATGAGCAAATGGTACGGGAAGGGGTGAAGCCGGACCAGCTCACGTATGTTTGCATTTGCAATACATGTGCAAGCCTGGCAGCACTTGAAAAGGGCAAAGAGGTCCATCGTGACATCATCAAAGCTGGAATTGTACCGGGTGTCATTCTGAACACTGCGCTTGTGGACATGTATGCCAAAAGCGGGAGCATCGAGGATGCAAAGAGAGTGTTTGAGAAGATGGCCCATCGGGATGTGGTGTCATGGACTGCGATGATCGCAGGATATGCCCAACATGGGTGTGGGATGCAGGCTTTGGAGACCTATGAGCAAATGATGCGGGAAGGGGTGAAGCCGAACCGGGTCACATTTGTTTGCGTTTGCAATGCATGTGCAAGCCTGGCAGCCCTGGAAAAGGGAAAAGAGGTCCACGGTGACATCATCAAAGCTGGAATTGTATCGGATGTCATTCTGAACAATACCCTCGTGGACATGTATGCCAAAGGTGGGAGCATGAAAGATGCAGAGCAAGTGTTCAACAATATGACTGAACGAGATGTGGTGTCATGGAACGCTATGATAGCAGGATATTCCCGGCATGGGTGCGGCATGGAGGTTTTGGAGACCTATGAGCAAATGATGCGGGAAGGAGTGAAGCCCGACCAGGTCACGTTCATTTGCGTTTGCAATGCATGTTCGAGCATGGCAGCCCTGAAAAAGGGCAAAGAGGTGCATGGTGACATCATAGAAGCTGGAATTATACCAGATGTCATTCTGAACAACACCCTCGTGGATATGTACGCCAAATGCGGGAGCCTCAAGGATGCGAAGGAAGTGTTCGACAGTATGGCTGAACGAACTGTGGTGTCCTGGAGTGCTATGGTCGCGGGATATGCACAGCATGGTTGTGAAACGGAGGCCCTGCAACTATTGGAAGAAATGCAATTGGAAGGCTTAATGCTGGACAGTATCACTTTTACATGTGTTCTCTCTGCATGTAGCCATGCTGGCCTAGTCGATGAAGGCAGATACTACTTCAACTCCCTGAGTCAAGATCATGGCATCACTCCAGCACTAGAGCACTTTGGCTGCATGGTGGACCTTCTTGGCCGTGCGGGGCAATTGGATGAGGCAGAGGACTTAATTGACAAAATGCCAATGAAACCAAATGCTGTGGTGTGGAGGGCTTTGCTTGGTGCCTGCAGAATTCATTGCAATGTCGAGATGGCTGAACGTGCAGCAACATCTATTCTTAAGTGGGATGAACAGGACGCCGCGACCTATGTGTTGCTCTCAAACATCTATGCCGCAGCTGGTAGGTGGGGCGATACTGCAAAGGTGAGAAAAATGATGCAGCTCAGAGGGGTTAGAAAGGAGCCAGGTCGCTGCTGGATTGAGGTCGGCAACACCGTGCACACCTTTGTTGTGGATGACAAATGGCATCCAAAAATTGAGGAAATCCATGCTGAGCTGAGAAGATTGTCTGGGCAGATGAAGCAGGCTGGGTATGTGCCTGACACAAGCTTTGTATTGCATGATGTGGGAAAGGAGCAAAAGGAGTTTTGTCTTTGCCACCATAGTGAGAAGCTGGCGATTGGTTTTGGGCTGATCAGCACAGCCCCCGGCACACCTCTCCGTGTCATCAAGAATCTTCGGGTGTGTGGTGACTGCCACACCGCCACAAAGTTCATCTCAAAGATTGTTGGCCGAGCAATTGGTGTACGGGACGCAAACCGCTTTCACCACTTCAAAGATGGGGTTTGCTCCTGTGGGGATTACTGGTGATACCCTGTTCTGGAAAGGTGCAAGTCGCGTGCCTCATTCATTGATCTAAGTGACTACTTGGCTCATCCACCATTTCCTTAGATATGGACGGCTGTCTTTTTTGAGAGGAGAACTGTGACAACACAGAGCATATAACTCTACTAACAGTCCATCAACGGGCCAGTGGACGGTCACGTTCTTATGAGAACCAAGGACCATCTGGTTATGCAAAAGAAGCACAAATACCTTGTTCATGAGGGCACCACTAAAGAGTACCAACTTGCACACATCCTCCCCAAGCTCCTCTTATACATGTCATGTTTTGCAAGCAGGGAAATGAGCTGATGCCTTCCTTTAATGCGGAGAAGAATAGTATCAATGTAACAGCTTATTGCAAGTGTGCACTCTGACAATACCTCCGTTGGTTTCTGTGGCTCCCCACTCCGGACTCACTATTGAAGGAATTGGTTGTTGTGTAGCGACGAGCAATCTGGTGGTAAAGGTGATTTTGATGGTAGTTAGGCGGTGCGACACTTGTTGGATTGCTATCACCCTCTGTGTCACCTTGGTATCGCTTCTTCAGTCTACTTTTGGTTTAATTTTAGGACACCAAGTGGGAGTTACACCAAACTTGGGGGCCATGAACTCCCAACTGGAGTGACACTCCCTTCAATTTCACTCCGTTGATGTCACCCCCGTGTCACTCCGCTCACACTCCAGAGGGGAGGATTTGATCCCGCTGTCAGAGATCGCACGCGTGCATTATTGCTAGTGTTCTCCGTTGTGTTTATGTACCTTTCATTAAACAGGGTGAACTGGATGAAAGTGATAAGGTGGCAAAGGACGGATGAAATTGTAAATATACGACGGTGCAAATGGGTATTCTCGTGAAGGAAAGTGAAGATACAAAGATACCTGCGGGGAGAAATCCAGCGATGCGTGCTCTGCTCTGGTCTGATCAAGGATGCAAGAAGGTGGGAGATGAGATGATGGACGATGATGGAAGATGATTGTCGATTGCTAATCTTTGCCAGCCCGAAGATTCTGCGACCATCTTCTCGAGAAGTGAGTATTTTGCTGGGCCAATTTGGATATGGGGTGTGCATCGCAAAGTTTGTTGGTGGTGGTAGTCTCAGACTTGTGGGAGATTCCAGATTTCTAAGAGGAGATTATGGATTCCAGTTGGTGAATTTTGGCACACGTGTATTTCTTGGCACCAGTGGGTATCTTTCTGTTGATGTAGATGATCTGTGAAAGCTTGTGCTGTGATGGATGGCTAGAAACTTGCCATTGAGGAATTTACTCTGTGTCAGCCGCTTTTTGGAAATTAGAGTTGCTGGGTTTACTCGGGGGAAGAAAGAGATGCTCCCATTGTTATGTGTTTGCGATAGCTGGTTCCATCTATCCGTGCCCCAGTTTGTAGTATCGTGGAAGAGTAACGTGCTGATGATTTGTTGTATACACTTGGTTTCCAGCAATTTTGCTACCTTTTCTTCCTTCCCCGCCTGTCCATTCCTTCGGAGCTTGCAGATTGTGGGTAGTCTCTTTTCAAGCATCGACATTGATTTTGGGTCAGTCATTGACGCTATGAACATGACGCTTGTTGGAGACATATACAAAAGAGGACAACAGTCAGTCAGTTCCCATGGGAGGGAGTTTCAATGCTGGATGCGTGTTGTAACAGGAGATTGACTCGTTACAAAAGACCACCTGACGACCACACGGAGCACATAGAGAGAGAGAAGAAGAAACGGTGGCGGCCATAGCTGCAATTGTCGAGTCAAACCCTGCCTCAACCTCTCTGTGTGTATTCCGCGAGACAGAGAGAGACGGAGGGGATGCTAGAGTGGATTTTTACAAGTGTTTTTTGAAGCACAAGTTGTGGAGGAAGACGAGTCAATAATGTACAGAACCCTGAGCACAGTGATGAGGGAGGGAGATGACTGGTTTGAGGACAGGGGTAAGAAAGCGACAGTACGGGAGAGCCACAATTTGCCAACCTGTGCAATGTGCATGGACGTTCTGGGCAATAACGGTGGCCCAGCGTCACTCGGTTGTGGTCACAATGGGTGCCTTGGGTGCTTGCAGAAGGTGAATTTTTTTCCTTCCAGCTTTTTTCTGTGTTTGGGTTAGTCTCAGGGGCTGTGTAGTCATTCTCCTCCCACCAAAACTCATGTGATTCAAGGTTCAGCTCTGTGGAGAGGAGCTCACTGATTTCTCCCTTGCAGATTCCACTTGTAGTCCCTCACTCTTCATGGTAATAAGTAACAGAGGGCTACGAGATGCAACAATGGCTGGGAGGGGGACACACCTGTAGAAATTGCAAGTGTTTGTAAAACATTTGGATGAGCCAGTCCGATTGAGATTCCAACAGTCTTCTGTCAAACTTGACGGGGTCTTCAATTGCTGAAGGAAATGGACCTCAATCTCACCTCATTGTCACAGTAATTTCATAGCCTTTTCATGCAGGTGCAAATGAATTCTATGGTGCCTTTGTGTCCACTGTGCCACAAGCCATTTGATGCAGACCTCAGCATAGGTCTCAACTTGGATCTGAGAGAGGCAATTGGGCGCGCCCAAACAGCAACTGCAGCTGCAAAGGCAGAATCTGAACGCATGGCTGCCATGGTGGCCCAGGAGACAAATACACAGGCATTGGCACTGGTGGAACCAGGGCCACGACGTCAGAGCCAGCGGCTCATTTATGATCTTCCCCTTCCTGAGGAGACAGGGGCTTGGATCCCCGTGTCTGTTCCACCAAAAGGATTTAAAGACAACGGAATGACTTACCATGGGGCCAATTTGGGACAAGATGGGCACGGTTTGGCCCACAGAGTCCAACATGGTGTAGAAAGGCAGGGGCTTCCTGAAGTGAATCTATGGAATGTGTTGAGTGGGGCAATTAACATCCTTTCAGGCAAGACCTTCTCGCAAATTTCATACGAGGATGTCTCCTCACAGATGTGGCCGGAGCTTGCCACGCGCTATTCTCCAAGAACTGGCTTGGTATGGCAGCCATGCTTTTCTCTTTCCTTCTCAGCTGAAGTTCATCAGTTTCATCATAGATCATAAGATTTTGGTACAAAATGGTGCTTTCTTTGGAAGTTGTCATTGGTGTTCTGGGGCCCTCACCTGAATGACATGATGTATGCTTCAGTCCTCAGTTGGATCCTTAAGAATGGACTGAGAGCTACCAGCCCGTTATGCTTCAAAAGGAATTTTGGTGGATTGTAAAATCTTCGGTTTTCAGGCTAATATTAGACAAGGGTCATTTTATTAAGCTGATTGTTTCTTTTAGTATGATGGCTTCGTAAAGGAAGGGTGTAGTGAAGGCAGAATATGGTCACAGATAAAATAAGCGGGTTAAATACTCTTTCCCAGGTGGGAGCAGACAACTCCTGGAGGCTTGGCCATACGCCAAGTGCCCCCCCTCTACTTACTGGACCCAGTGAAGATGTTCGGGCCATCCGTGCAATACTTGATGCAGAGCCCCCACAATGGATGCCTGACAGTGCAGCATTTGCCTGTATGAATTGTGCTGCAAAATTTCGGCCGGTCTCCTGTGGAAGGCATCACTGTCGATTTTGTGGGGGAATTTTCTGCCGGCAATGCTCTTCGAGACGGTTTCTTCTGCCTGTGAAGTTTCGGAAGCAAGATCCACAACGGGTCTGCGACGTCTGCTGGGAGAGGCTGGAACCCATTCAACGAATTTTGGCTGATCGCGTCAGTAATGCAGCTCAGGTGGCCACCCATGATGTAACAGACATGAGCTGCATGCGGGGATGGGTCAATAGCCCTTTTGGACTCACCTTGGAGCATGAGATTTATAAGGCCACTAACACCCTCCGCAGCTACTATAAGGTATAAATCCAAATCTGTGTATGGTTTAGAAATTCAAGACTGCCATCATCTTTGCACCATTTTAAAGGGTGATTTGACGTTAGCTATCTCTCTCTCTCTCTATCTCTCTATCTGACTTAGAGGCTGTAGTGTCCTCAGCCATGTCTGTTGCCATGAGATTGTCTGATGAAAATGAAGTTAGGCAGAAAACTTCCCTGAACTTGTTTCCAGTCTGTGACGTGGGGGAGGACATCTTGGATGACCTCAAGGGTCTACCCACTCTCGGCACTAGACTGAAATTTAAACTCAGGGCAGGAAGCCTACCTTTGAACAGCAAACAGAAGCAGAGAGGAAAGGGAGAGTGCAATTGCCCGTTGTGTGGGCAATCTGAAGACAGTATTCATTTTCTGATACACTGTCCGGGGTTCTCTCACCAAAGAGACGCTCTCTTCAAATCTATTAAGGGAATTGTGCCTGTACCCCTGTTTACCAACTTTGAAAGTCTCGAGGCTGAGCCAAAAGCCCAGGCCCTCCTGAGGCCTAGTTTTTGGGCAAATCACACACAGCAGATTGATGCTTGTGTGAAGGGATTTCTAGAGGATATCTGGAAAACCCGGATTAATTCTTTATATGGAGGTAAGTCTTACAACCAACGTCAGCCCCTGACAGAGGTAGGTTCTGTCCCTTTTGTTCCCGCTCAAACTGGGCGCGGGGTCAATGGCCACAAGGCTACGGCAAACAACGTCTTATGAGTACAATCTCTATTGCTCCACTCCCGGCACACCACGTCTTATGAGTTCTCTCCACTCTCGGCACTAGACTGAGATTTAAACTCAGGGCGGGTCGCCTACCTTTGAACAGCAAACAGACGTAGAGAGGAAAGGGGGATTGCAAATGCCCGTTGTGTGGGCAACCTGAAGACAATATCCACTTTCTGATTCATTGTCCTTGGTATTCTCACCAGAGAGACACCCTCTTCAAATCCATCAAGGGAATTGTTCCTGTACCTCTGTTTACCAACTTTGAAAATCCAAGGCTGAGACAAAAGCAAGGCCCTTTTGGGGTCTAGTTATTGGGCACATCACACACAGCAGATAGATGTTTGTGTGAAGAGAATTCTAGAGGATATCTGGAAAGCTCGGATCAGTTGTCTAGATCAAGGTAAGTCATACTACGGGTGTCAGCCCCTGACCCAAGGTAGTTTCTGTCTTTGTGTTCTGCTCAAACTGGGTGTGTGTCCCAGGGGCCTTCTCCGGGCCTCCCATGGACCAAAAATATCATTTTGTGTGTGTGTGGACGTAATAAGCTTCCTTTCTTTTGTCTTTCAATGTCTGTCTCTCTCGATTTGATTGTAAATTTCGGTAATGAATCAATGCTATAGCTTTAAAGGATGTTGTGGACAATACCTGGAAGATCAGAGTAAGGACCAGCTACATCTAAAATATTGTAGCTACCTTCAGCATTGGTAGTGGCTTCTATTCTTCGATTCCCACCAAGCCCTCAGCTTCTCCCCCTCTTCACACAACGGTGCAAGGGGTCTATGGCACAATGCTATGACAAGCACAGCTAACTCTCTGTAGATCTTGTCCTCACAGCTGTATTGATAAACCTCTTCCTCTTGCATAGAAACCATCTTTTCCACACACAAATTGCAATATGATTTTGAGGAGATATTGACTGTTGCAGATTGGCCAGATAACACCAGAGAAGTCCATTCCTGATGCAGTATTGAGGGGGGCCAAAGGGCTGGCAATCTTAACAGTCCTGAAAGCAGGGTTGATGGTGACTTACAAGATTGGAACGGGCCTTGTGGTTGCTCGGAGACGTGATGGTACCTGGTCTGCACCATCTGCAATTGCCTCGTGTGGGGTTGGGTGGGGTGCCCAAGTGAGTCCCTCTCTCTCTGCCTCTTTTCTCCCCCACACACAGTACCCATTTCTCACTTAGTGGGACTGGAAGAACAAAACAGCCACCTGTTGTGCTGAGGTAAGGGGGGGCTACAGTAGCAAAGCTGGAATCAACATCAGTCTTAGTAGTAGGCTGGCAAAACGGACTCTCACTTGCCTGTGACCTGATTCTGATGCCTTTGGACAAGCTAGGCAATATTGTCATTAGTTTTCACACTCTAATTGCTTGTTAGTTTCCTGGGCATAGTTGGATTTTCTGAACGGAGTTTTCTGGGTCCTTGCAGGTTGGTGGGGAGTTAACTGATTTCATCATAGTGCTGAGGACAGCGGATGCAGTGAAAGCGTTTGGTGGGAGAGTACATCTTGCTGTAGGTGCTGGCTTGAGTGTGGCTGCTGGACCAGTGGGCAGAGCTGCAGAAGCTGATGTGCGCGCTGGTGATGGAGGAGCAGCTGCTTGCTACACCTACAGTTGCAGCAAAGGTTATAAAGCCACTTCTGGAATGCTCTCTCTCTTTCTAGCTGGCTGGCAGGCGGGAACCCATGTGCATGATTTGTCAGTATGATCGTGAGGTTAGCGTCCATTCAGTCATGCAATCTGAGAAGGGAAAAATTGACTTTGTCCGCCACTTTTCAGTTCAAGAGGCTCAGTCCACAATGGTACTCACCCCTATCGGATCTGAGTGCCATACCCAGTCCTGCTATAGGGCTAGTGCATCCCTCTATGAATAATGATGCTGAACAGTGTCCACATGCAATGCGTATTGTTTTAGTGCGAGGTCATCAAATAGACCTATCCTTCTCTTTCTCTCTATCTCTCTCTCTCTTTCACTCTCCATCACTTGCACTGTCACATCTGTGCAAAGTAATGGGCTACAGTTGCAGTCCTGAGTTCGACATTATCCTTGGGACCAATGTTAGATCAACAGCAATTTCTTATAGCCTGATTGTTGTCAAGTGTGCTTGAGCTTTATGAGAACTGTGGGTTGCGTTTGCATATGCTTCTTGGTAGGAACCTGACGCCTGGCTCCAGGATGGTCAATAGCACACGGGGGCTATGACACGGGTCTTTTGCAGGTGATGGACAGAGCAGTACCTTCTCTCTCAGCCAACTTTCATAGTCAGTGCACTTCTGATAGCTCTGGTGGCTTTGTTGGTGGTTTAGGTGCATTTGTGGGATGCTCTCTGGAGGGCAATGTTGTTGCCACACGGTCTTTAGCCAATACATGCTTTTATGGGGACCCAACTATAACACCAGTTGACATCTTGATGGGTGGTGTTGCTCCCCCTCGGGCAGCTGCCCCGCTTTACAATGCTCTTGCTCAGCATTTTGCTGACAGATGAGGCAGATGGACAGTTGTGGTTACTTTGGGTAATAGAGATTGTGTTTTGTAAGCATTCTAGTCTGCAGATTCCTACCAGGGTGAAGCATAGTGACAGGTTTATTGGACACATTTAGCTGTAAATATGTGATCGATCATTCAAGCCATTTGGAACATAAAAGGAATACCTTTCTGGAGGTGCAAAATAGGGGTCTAGTGGGGGTATGTAGATAATGGATTATTTGAGCATAAACGCAGTCAGAAGGATTTCAAGTAGCAGAGTAAGGGAGGCGTCACATGTGAGGCTGATATCCATGATGGGATTTGTGATTAATGGGACAGGCCACATTACTAGATTTAGAAATAAGATCAGAGTAGCCACATCGTGGGCACCCTTGATCATCTTTGGTACATCACAAACTCAGGGACCGTGTTACCATGCATTCTTCACAAGGGTTCAGAATTTTCTAACCGGGGTGAGTACCTTTATATACGAGATGGCCCAAACGCCCAAACCATACAACTCCCACGATTTTTCCCTGACAGATGGAATTTATGAGCTCGTTAGTAGTATCATAAAGAGCTGTTGAGCAACCTGTTAGACTATACTCTAGCTCTTTGGTTAGAGGTACACCTGAAGTCTTTGCACCGTTGATCATCAGTTAGACGATCTTGATGTGATGATATACAGTGGAGTACATTTGTAAATTCCAATGTCACCTGGAATATGCCCGAAATTTCCACCATTTTTGTATGTTCCCACTGTTCTCAACAATCCAACCTTTAATATGATACGCGAGATTAGGATTCTTAATGACTGGCGCAGTGGACCCTGGGGGGCATACGCAATAATCTGGTTGCCTATAACTAATACATAAGGGCAAATTTCCGTGGCATGGGGGACTCTTCAAAGGAGCCACCCCGAATTGTCCTTCCAAAAGGTTCCATAGAGAGGGCAGACTTATGCATGCTCCGAAACCGGCCTTATAATCGTCCCTCTGTTTCAAGAAAAAAGCCTACAAATTCCCTTTGTTAAAATCATTACCTTCTCAAAATCGGGAAGTTTCATCTTGAAAGGAGGAGGTACCTTAGGCCACTCGCTTAAGAAATTCCTAAGGTGACGATTTTGGGGGAGCCATGAAGGGACAGGTTGGTTTTCCTTTCTTTCCGTTCCACGGGTGAAGGGTAGCTAACTCTGCCCATCCACGGTTTTCGAAGGTCGTGAACTGAGCCCACTTCACACATTCTTAAATGGAGGAACTTAGAGCCTCATCAGCTGCCCTCCCCCTATACTGAAAATGTGCCACCCTTCTAATCACCCCTCCTTACATCATCAAGAATGTGGGACCGGAGGAGGAAAAAACAAAGACATATTTTACTGGCAAGGGGCAAGCAAAATTTGTGTGTCCTTTTGTAAAGGGACATGTTTTTTGCGCCCCCATGGAAAAGGTGATTCTGTGGGCATGCCTCCTCTGCCAGAGTTCGGTCACAGTTCTATTCCACCAGGCTACCTGAGAGGGCCACATGGCTTGTCCTACTAGGCTAGTAGCTTGGGAACCAATGCTTCTGATGTTCCAAGACCTAATGTTAAAAAATATCAAAAGAAAGATGCCACACAAGTTAAAGAATACCAAAAAATACCCACGTCTGTCCTATATAGACCATTTGAGCGCCCATTGAACTTCCGGGTAACTCGGTAGTTGGGATTTTGTGCCTTGCCATGTGATCTAGGGTTCAAAGTGTCCAACTTCTAACGTAAACGAGGCCATAGTTCCTATTAGTCCATTGTGACAAAGAGACACCATAACTTACGCTTCTTTTGGTATGCGTCATCCCTTTTTTTTAATGCCCCCAATGGACTAATAGTCGACCCTTCCACGAGAGCGCAGAAAACACGTCCCTTCAGGAAAGAGCAAACGAATTTTGCTGGCCATGTAAGACTACATTTGTTCTTCCCTGCAGGGCCGCAACCTCATGGAAGGCCGTTGATGTAAGGAGGGGCCATTACGAGGGTGACACATTTTCAGGAGGGGTGATTCCGTTGTGGGGGCAGTTTCTTTGGGGAGTGTTCCATGGCCCTTACTAACCTCCCACCATTGTACATATTATTTTAATTATTCGTTTGGATTCTGCACAACATCTACTTCACACCTCACCTAATGGATGTCCTCCATTACGGAGGATCTCCATTATGGAGGACCTCCTTGACTAGTGGTAGGTAAGGGAGGTCTTCATTTCCGGGTGGAGTACAAAAGTATGGGGAAAGTGATGGAGCCTTCTGGTCATTCAGTCCATGGCTTGTAACCTTTAGCCTTCAAGCAAGTGTTGACCCATTCCTGTCACCGGTAAATCCCCCTCAATATAATAGGTGACACATTCATTGATACATGTCATTGTAGACTACATATAAGTTCATAATAGATTGTTGAACATCATTCAATTTAGATTTAGATTCAGATTTAAATTGAATGATGTAAAGAAGAAGTAGCCCCTATACCTGATGAACATGTTACCCTATAGGCGTGACTTTTTGTCAATGCGAAACCCACCGCTTCTTAGGTTTGTGCCCTTAGCACATATCATTTCTCAATGCGAAATTCACCTAAACTATCATTTCTCACTGCGAAATTCAATTTGTGTCCAAAGCACATATCATTTCTCAATGCGAAATTCATCGAAACTATCATTGTTCAGTTCGTGCCCATAACACATCATTTCTCACTGCGATATTCAGTTTGTGCCCATAGCACATATTATTTCTCAATGCGAAATTCACCGCCGCCGGTTTAAGTTTAGGGTTTCTGGCTAAACTACTAAGGTTTTGCCTCGCTGGATTGGCGCAGATTGTGGTACAAATGCACCAAAAATATATCCGCTTATGGTTTTGTTTCGTTTTGAAAACATATAACTCCTATGACCGAGGTAAAAAAAACATAAAACTCCCATGACCCTTGGGTGGTGCTCATGCTGTGCTCACATGATTCCAACCCGGTTCCACATAAGCACATCACATTGTCTTCTCCTCTCCTTGCCATTCTTCAGGTGCGGTGGTAGTCAGTTACTATTCATCAACCAAACGGCTGGCTGGTCGCATTTTGTTTCCCTTGCCGCTCCTGTGGTAGCGTCCTTTGATTCCAGAGATTCTCTAGGCCGGCACCCCTAACCAGATGGAGAGGATGGATGTGTGGTTGAAAGAGTTGGTCTTGAAAACCGAAGTATCTTTGAAACTTTATGACTAATTTTGAATCAGATACAAGAAATATGATTGGAATTAGTATTGGTTGGTTGAGTTCTACTGCACTTGTCTTTTACTGGAAATTATGAAATAAAAGTATTTTTGATGAACGGAGCTCCGCTTCCTTTTATAAAAAAAAGTATTTTCTGTATTTGGTACCCAAGCCCCTTATTTTTACGGGAATAGCCCCCCAACTCAAATTACATTTATAAAAGATTATGAGAGTCTTGCATATTTCACTAAAATTCATCAACAGCTTAATTTATAGTATTAAGATTTGCTTTGTAACGTTTGTCTCGTTATTAGCCATAAACTGCCTGAGATTCTTGGATCTTAATATTTCAGCATTCGTTATGCGTCTGACATGTCAGGCATGTCAGCACCGATCGCAGGCCAATTGGAGGAGGTGGGACACGTGTACTAACTTCTATAAACAAGGGAGTCTACTTTTTGGGCTCATGAAAGGTAGCCTGCCCAATACGTGGCCCACCCTGCGTGGGCCACCACATGAGCATCAGCCTTGCCCCCTGGACAGGTGGTTACGAGGTCCATGTTGTGGGTTTCAGCTTTCAGGACGACGCTACCTTCTCAGCCATTGTTGTCGTCTCTGACTTGAAATCTCAAGTTACTGTAATGTTCAACTTGGCATGATCGGATCTTTCGCGAGCTCTCCCGATCTTCCATTTTCTAGATGCTACTTGTCAATTCCGAGAGGCCTGGAGGCTGGACATCAAGCTAACTTATTCGTAAACTTTTGAGATTATAAGCTTGCCACATAATCACCATTCGTGACAGTCACCTGGGATGTCATTCTGACAACTGAAAAATCTCCTCTCGGACACATCACCACCGCCTCAAGTTGGCATGTGCACAAAGCTTCGTGTGCGCCCTCCACTGCGGCTTTAATCATTTGCCTCTGCGATCAAAAATCATCATGTACAGTTAAGAGTCTGGCTGATTGTGTTTACTACACAGCCCAGGTGTCAGAGATGAAGAACCGAGGCCGTTTCCTTTTCCAAGGTAGAGTAAATGAAACGAGATCCAAAGTCTAAGATTAGATTTCTGTAGAGCATGCATGTTTTGGCTCACATAGGCGTCGGTGAGCAGTCTGGCAGCCTTCCACAGCTTTTACAATACTGTGTCGTCCAGATCTCCGGCTTTCGCCCCTTCCAGTTCCAGCCTCCAGGGACGCTTCTGGAAAGATCTAGCGGCGTCTTCTGCGCATGTCTTGGGCCCACCGCCCCATCCCACCACCGTTTTGGTGGGCCAGCCCAAAAAGCATACATAATGGGATGGATGAGGCCATAACTTCCTGCCCTGAATCATCCACAGAAATGGACCTTATAGAAATGTTCCTACCTACTACATCCATCTGTCCATGAATTTTCAGACAGTTTCACCGTTACAATTGGCAGATCATAACAAAATGGCAATGTTGTTTTTTCACATGGCCACCAATTTCAATTTCACCCCCGAAAAAAGCTTTTGACCAAGTAAAAATGGAGGGTTTTTTATTTTTCCTGTGGGAATGCTATACATAGTCACACTCCTGGGCACTCACACCTCTGCAGCAATGCAGAGACAATGGTGAAAAAAAAATTGGATTCTGCAAAATTGCCATGCTCATATCTGCAATCGAGCAGTTTTTGGCTTGCATCCCAGCTCAGGCTGTTATGGCCGGAGCAGGTAGTACTTTCCGGCGGGGGTTTTGGGGGGCCACGTCGCCAAAACCCAAACAACGAGGCGGGCCCTCACGGAATCAACTCCAGGCATCGCATTATTTCGCAGGCCAAGCATTAGATTCCAGCAGGGTGGAATCCCGCGCCCCCACACGCTGCACGTCGGCAACTCGGCCTTGGCGCCTGCCACGTCAACAGGGTCAACGCAGTTAGCGCCCCCCTTGGCACTTAAGAAATTCTAGACAGCGGAACATTTACTGCTTCTGCCCGCTGTAAATTAGAACGGACGTGAAATTTTCCGCGCTACATTTTTTGTTCAGGGATGAACGAAATCGGACTTCATCCACGGAAATTACGGGATGGATGAAAAATGACCCGACCTGATTCAGGTCGCGTCGTCGTTTAAGGGTTAGCTTAACCCATAAGTGTCAAACCGACCCGTTTTGGGTTTATTAGGTTTCTTTAACCATCCAGTTTTTACTGGGATTAACTCTGATTTGAGTCAAATTAGGCTCATTAAGTAGAAAAAAAACTCTTACACACAATGGCATTGGCCAATCTTCAAAAAAGAAATACATACATGGAGTAAGACCCCCCAATTTAGGGCTAACTCAGCTTTTTTGACATATTTTTGCTGAATCATTGCCCGGATTGCTTACATGGCAACCACGGTGAGGTTACGGAAAGGTTTCCACTCTAAGAAAGGCGGGCCCATACACATCCCAATGTCCCATGAATGTGTTAGAATTGAGCAAGAACATGAACAAGAACTAAAGTCTTAGACTAAAACTAAAACTAAAGCTCTCCTCCCAACCATAGAAGCCACCATCATACTCTTACACTTAGACTAGTGGCTTCACCCCCAAGCTTCTACTAAAAGGTCTCTAGGAAGTCTTACTTGGTCACTTCCACTTCCACTATGGTGATCATCCACCTTCTAGCCATTCACCTTCCAAAGGTGAATTAAACAAGATAGTCTCTTAGACTTCCAAGCCTTTGGTCTTTAAGACTCTTAGCCTTTTAGATATGTTTAATTACTTCCAACACTCCCACTCAATTAAACCATTTCATTGAGCTACTTCGTTTGTCTTTGGAGAAGAGACACCAAGTAAGGCTGAACACTTGATGTGTTTTGTTTGTGGTAGACTCTTCGTCAAATCATCCGCAACCATATCTCCTGTAGCACAATATATCACCTTGATCTCTTCCTTACATAGAACTTCCCGTATGTAATGATGTTGCACTTCAATGTGCTTCGTCTTTGAATGATACTTCGGATTTTGACTCAGTGCAATCGCACTTTGATTGTCACAATAGAGAGTCATAGGTAGTGATTGAAAATGACCCAAATCTCCAAGCAACTTCCGTAACCAAATAGCCTCATTTGCTGCTTGTGTAATGATAAGGAGTTTTCCTCATATCTTCCTGCTTTTCTTGAGTCTTAGGTGCCATATCCTTCGTAAGTTTCAAACCAACTTCGAGAGGAGTTGATGTTGGCTTACTCATCTCCAACTTAAACCTTTGTAGAATGGTCTCAATGTATTGTCGTTGATGCATGAATATTGTATGGTTCACTTGATCTCTGCTGATTTGAATACCAATCCAGAACCGAATATCACCCATGTCAGTTATGACAAACTCAGCACTCGACAGTGCTTTGGTTTCTAGCAACAACCTTTGACGATCGTTGGTGACAATGATTGTGTCATCCACATAAAGAGCTATGACCACAAATTGCTCTCCCATCTTTTTCACATAGATGTTTGTGTCAGCAATGTTTCGCTCAAATCTTGCCTTTAAAAGATAAGCATCGATCCTGACATACTAAGCTCGAGGACTTTGACTTTTGCAGCTTACACACAATATCACTTTCTCCTTGTACAAACCCTTCAGGTTGTCTCATGTAGATCTCTTCTTGTAGTTTTCCATTCAGAAATGTCGTTTTAACATCCATTTGATGAACTTCGTGATCATGTCGAGCTGCAAGAGCTAACAACACTCTGATAGAAGAAATCTTCACCACTGGTGAGAATGTTTCATTATAATCCACTCCTTGAATTTGTACATAGCTTTTAGCTATAAGACGAGCTTTGTACCGGTAAATAGATCTATCAGCTTTGTACTTCAACTTGTAGATCCACTTGCAACCAATGGCTCTTCGTGCTACAGACAACCTAGTGAGTGTCCATGTTTTGTTTTGCATCAATGAATCCAACTCTGAGTTGATTGCTTCTTCCTATTGTAGTTTGTCTGGAGAGCGCATCGCTTCCTCATATGTAGCAGGTTCAACCACTTGTGATGCTTCTTCCATAGCTTCAATGACATTCATAGATGTAATCAGCCTACTATGAGCTTTTCTTTCCCGTTGAGATCTCTTTAGAATTGACACATCTTCAACTTCATCTCTAGAGTCCATATCAACTGAGACTCATATTGGAAATGGTGTAATGGCTCTAAGCTCATTCCCATGTCATCTTCTCCTACTACCAAAGAGGGTATGAAGTCTTCATCAAACACTACGTGTGTTTGACAGCCTTAGTTATCTCATTGAACAACTTATATCCTTTCACATTTTCTGTGTAGCCAATGAAAGATACATCCTTCTAATTTGGAGTAAAGTTTCCTTCGCTTCTGAGTAGGAATATAGACATATGCACGACGTTCAAAAATCCTACAATGAGCCACACTAGGCTTCTGACCACTCCATACCTCTTCTGGTGTTTTTCCAATACTGATTTTGTAGGTATTCTGTTGTGAAGATATGCTGCAGTGCCAACAGCTTCTGCCCAAAAATGATTTGAACGATTAATTTCTTTCAACATACTCCTTGCAAATTCTTGCAATGATCTATTCATCTGCTCAGCTACACCATTCTGCTCAGGTGTATATGAAACAGTAAGCTGTCGAGCTATTCCATTCTCTTGACAAAGTTGATTGAAAGCCTTTGAGATGTATTCACCACCATTGTCAGATCTCAAAATCTTAAGAGGCTTTCCAGTTTGTTTTCTGCAAGTACTTAGAACTCCTTGAATTTCTCTAGCACTTAACTTTTCTGCCTTAGGAAATCCACCACAACCCTACAAATCATCAATGAATGTCACAAAGTACCTTGCTCCTCCAAGTGATGTGGTTTGCATTGGCCCGCACACATCAGAATGTACAATCTCCAATATACTTGTGGCTCTTTGTCCACCATCCTTAGGAAATTGACCTCGATGTTGCTTCCCTTCTAGGCAACCTTTGCATATACGCATATCACTTATCTTCTCCAATGATAGTCCTTCCACAAGATGGCTTGAGAGTTGCATGACCTTGCCACAATTCTGTTTCTGACATGACAAGTATAGATCCCAATTGTGGTGAAAATGTGGTAAGAGCACTAGAGACATGATGTTGTAATCTATAAGCAATTATCAAGAATAGTTCTTGTTACCACAGCTCCTGAGCTATTTATGATAGTACAACTCTCATCTTGGAATACCACTCTGTATCCTTTTGCAACAATTTGCCTTACAGACAGCAGGTTCTTTGTTAAAGTAGGGACATGTAGGACATTTTCCACCTCTATGGTTTCCCCTTCATTGAGCATAAGAGAGACTAAGCCTTTCCTACTAATGACATGCTTGCTATCATCTCCCAAAAGAACATATTGTGTAGATGAAAGAGATTTATATGATAAGAAATGCTCTCTCTCTGAACTCATATGTTGAGATGTTCTTGAATCAACATACCACACATGCTTCTGTCTAGTAGTGGCTGAGAGAGACACAACAAATAGAATAACGTTCATTTGATGAGTAGTTATGTTCCCTTGACCCTCTCTGCTGCGCTCATCTGCAATGCGATTTCTACAATATTTGATCATGTGACCAAGTTTTTTGCAATAAAAACATCTTATTTTGGTTTTTTTTTAATCTTTGAGCTAGATTGAGGTTTATGAAACCTGTGGGACTTCTGAGACACATGTGAAGAGAGTCTTCTATTCAAGACTACTCTAGTCTTGCACAAAGCTCTGTCTACCTTTGTAGACGTACCTTGACATTTTCTTCTTGTTTCTCCCTTGAGGAGAAGTCCTATGACAACATCAATAGTTAAGTTGGTTTGTCCTACTAGAGACACCACAAAACCATCATAGGATTCAGATAAGGTTGCCAATAACACCATTGTGGCGTGTTCATCAGTCACATTAGTTCCCACATAGACTAGTTGATCTCGCAATACACAAAACAAATTCAAGTGTTGTTCAACTGAGTCTGACTCGGTCAGCTTCAGACCATAGAACTTTTGCGTCGCCTCATATCCCAAATGGCTTGGGCAACAATAGTGTCAGGTCTTGGGACTGATCCATCCCACTCCCCATAGATCTTTGTCTATGACCATCTCTATCCTAAACTTCCAGGTTTGATAGTTAGTTCCATTGAATCGATCTTCCACTCTCACATCTAATGCACTCGTCATAGACATAGAATGAGGATTGCTAGAAGATGACGCTTCAGCCATGATGAAGTTCTCTCAATCTCAACTACCAACTCTCACCTAGAGAAGAATGGCTCTGATACCATGTTAGAATTGAACAAGAACATGAACAAGAACTAAAATCTTAGTCTAAAGCTAAAACTAAAGCTCTCCTCCCAACCATAGAAGCCACCATCATACTCTTACACTTAGACTAGTGGCTTCACCCCCGAGCTTGTACAAGAAGGTCTCTATGAAGTCCTACTTGGTCACTTCCACTTCCACTATGGTGACCATCCACCTTCTAGCTATTCACCTTCCAAAGGTGAGTTAAACAAGATAGTCTCTTAGACTTCTAAACCTTTGGCCTTCAAGACTCCTAGTCTTTTAGATATGTTTAATTACTTCCAACAGAATGTGCAGCAGCCACATGTTTCACAGTTTCAAAACCAGCTAGGTACAAGGGCTAAAGTAAGAAATACGGTAGGGCTGCAGACCAAATTATAGGTTGGGCTGGGAATTACCGGGCAGTGCTCAAAAATAGCCTGAACATTTCCCAATTAGATTGACATGCAATGATGACATGGACCAGAGCGATTGAGAATTGGACTGTAAATGTGTCCCACTTAATTTTTGAAGCTCAAATTTTGGTCTGCCCGCTTCAAATTGGGTTTTGAGACCCCCAAATTTGTGAGTACAAAAGCAGCCCACACGAAAACAAGTCAGAAAAAAACCGAAAATTTCAGGGAAGGTGCGGCATCAAGTGAGGTACACAATTCCCAAGACTCTCATATCATGCTAGGGAAGCATTGCCCAAATTTGGTAACTTTTTTGGTTTTTTATGCTCTCCATTTTTAGGAAGGATTCTTTTTGGGGCACATCTGCATCTTCTAATCTTCTAATCTGGCAATTGGATACGGCTGTAAATTTTTGAGGTCATAGTTTGGGTAGATGGGCAGTAAATTCAACGGTCACTTTTACATGGACTTAGAAATCTGGGAGATAAAAAAGATTCAATGGGCCAGGGTCCTTTTTTCCCAGCATGTCCTGAAAATGGGCCCGGACACTAAAGGGTTAATGCAGTGTGAACTAACACGCCCTTATGATGCCTGACTAAATACAGTAACTACATATAGTGTTGCAATGTTTTTTGAGAAAGAGATGTGGGCCGTGCGGTAGGAGAGGCCGTGTGGTGGGAGTGTAATGTGACACTAGCCCTTCCATATGGTACCATATTTTGGACGCCATGCATAGGCACGGTAGGTAGGAAGGTAGGAGGCCTAGCACTCACCTGCTCTCCAACATAGTCCTGTGTACGAGGCTCTTATTTAAGTTACACTAGCTCCGCCAGATTCAACCTGGAAAGTGGGTCAGCTTTTTTTTTTTTTTTTTTTCAAATGTTTTTTAGTTTTGCAAAGGAATTTTCAATTGATGGGGTGTAAAAATCAAAAACTTCGTCAGAAAGAAAGCGCCAGTAGTTAAACAACAAAAGCCTGAATTTCCCTACATGGTTTGCTTAACTCCACCTCTGTACATCAGCAAGAATTGAACCCTAGACCTTATTTGCATGGATTACACCTAACCACTTGGATACCTGACACTTTATTCAAACCCATTTACCTTATCACTCTAAAATATAGTGTAGGGCTATACCTTGGGACAGCCTGGTGGCCTAAGTAGAGGCCCTCCAGCGAGTACGCCTGTGGGGCATGGGGCCCCCGCCATGCCTTCAAGATGCTGTCGATCTCCAATGACCTATTTTCTACAGGTGACATCATGTTCTAGGTAGGTAGGAAATAGAAGGCAGGTGAATACGAGTTAGGAAGGTAGTAAAGAAAAAGAAAGGTGAAAATAGAGAATAGGCCTGCAGTTGTGGAATGACGAAGCGCCACGCTGGCGAGCGACTGTGCACCCTGGACAGTCCCTGACGTTCGGGGGCCAGCGCCTTGCCAGTTCCAGGTACGTAATGGGCTTGTACAAAAGCGTGATGTGGCAGCAGTCAACGAGGGTTTTGGATATTGTGGCAGCACGGTGCAGCGAGTACGTTCTGTTTTTCAATCTCTGCACGAGTACACCAGACGAGCTTGGACGTTTGTTTGGTGGTGGGACGAAAGGGATGTTTGTGGGCCGAAGGGTTTTCATCAGTGGCAGCAGCGCTGTTGACATCAGTGTGCGACTCAGTGGGGCCAAAGGTTGCTGCTCTCACGGGTCCCACGCACCCCCACGCATTCTACCTTTGCTTACTAATGTCAAAAACATTCAGTCCCGCGAGCTGCTCGGGTTCTCCCCTCTCCCGTCCTCTTCATACTTTGGCAGAGTACTAGGAGTTGAGGTATCATATTGCAGTCGGAGAAGAGGCAGCCTACACACTCGGATTTCAGACATCAGCTCAGTCGTATATGTGTATTATAGAGGGAGAGAGAGCAAGAGTAGTGACGTGAAAGAGTTGTCGGGTACTAGCTATAAGTTAGCTGAGGGATCAGGAAGAGAAAGCGGAACTTCGGGATCGGTTTGCAATTTAGCCCAGGAAGATCAGATCAGAAGAGGTTTTCAGAGAGCTCTGAAACATGACTCGATATGATCCATGACAAGGTTTTGGAACACCGTTTGGCACGCTAGCTAGAAGAGTTACTGCAAGTTTGGTCGAAGATCGTCGCATTCATTGCGGCCTGGTGGTTCCATCGGGTTTGTTCAAGTCGAGTTGATGCCCTGATTTATTTGGATTCAAGAGTTTCAAGAGTAGGGGTGATCTATATCTGGATTATTTGAAAACCTGTCGTCAACCATCGGCTAGTGCCCACTGCAATGACATATCATGTGGGTATCGAGTTGGAGTGCGAAGGGAAGGGTCGAGTCGCAGTGACGGGCGCCAACGGGTTCATTGCTTCCTGGATAGTGAAACTTCTCTTGCAACGTGGCTATTACGTGCGAGGCACTGTGCGCGACCCAGGTGCTTCATCTACAAAATGTTGGAAGTCCCCTGAGGCGACATCAAATTAAATCTTGCCGAATGATCTCAGATGGTGTCCCCTTTCTATAGAATTGGCGCTGTTGTTTCAGCTCTCCTTCTCCCCAGGCTTCCTCCGGTGCTAACATTGTTGAACAGTGGCAGAGTTTGATTAAACAATGTAGCGATTTTCAGGCCGGCTAGCCACTCTCCGCCCTCTTTCTTTTCACATGGATCATTTCAGTCTTGAATGTCCATCTGTCGACTCTCCGAAACGATTAAGGGGTACCATTGTACATACCTAAATTTTTTGACCTCGAGCTGTTTATCATCGCCAATCAACTGTAACTTATCGATTCCTCTTTTCTAATTGTGCAGACAATATGGTCAAGACAGCACATTTGAGGAATTTTGACGGGGCCAAAGACAGGCTGGAGTTAGTGAAGGCAGACATTCTGGATTACCCCAGTATTGGAAAAGCTGTCGAAGGCTGTCAGGGCGTATTTCACACTGCATGCCCTGTCACTGATGATATCACTGACCCCCATGTGAGGGCTCCAAAATTACCATTCATAAGCTGTGACATGATAAGCTTGCATGATGTACTAGTTTTCAGCCACGAATATACAGAATCCAATCTCTACACTTTGGATCTCGTTTTTACCGTAAAGAAGGAAGGAAGCAAGAGCTCTCAGTGCTTTACTTATGACAGGTTGTAAAATAGACCAAACCGGCCAGACTCTTAACTTTACATAAACTGGCTGATTTTGTTCGCAGACGCAAATGATAAAACCCGCAGTGGAGGGCTCAACGAACGTGATGGTTGCTTGTGCACATGCCAACGTGAGGCGTGTGGTGATGACATCTTCAGTGGGTGCTGTGTACATGGACCCCGAGAGGCCAGTCGAACAAGTTATTGACGAAAGCTGCTGGAGCAACCTCAATCATCTCAACGACATTAAAGTATCTTCATACATTTTAATTCTAAGAGAGTGTAGTAGTCAGAATGATATCGACCTCACGAATGGTGATTACCTAGCTTGTAATCTCAACTTACGAAAAGCACTTTGCAAAGTGCTATGTATTCTTAATAGGTTGACAGACCTCTCGGAACTTGCAAGTGGTAGGAGATGGAATATCGGGAGAGTTCACTGTGAAAGATCATGCTTTGAACATTACAACTGGTAACTTTTTCGAGTGACATTTCAATCCTCTTGAATTGACTACAGGAGTGGTATTGTCTAGCCAAAACAATGGCTGAGAAGGTAGCGTGGGGTTGCGCTGAAACCCACAACATGGACCTTGTAACCATCTGTCCACCAGTTACTATGGGGACAATGCTGCATGCAGGCCTCAATCAAAGCAGCACCCACATCCTCAAGTACCTCACAGGTCTGTACTCCTTGACATACTTGGTTTAACCCACTGTCGTAAGTACGACAGTTTGTCAACAGAGTTTGTAAACTTGCCTGTGTAGGAAGTGGCATGCGCGCTGTGCTCGCTGTGAAACCCTGCAACTCTCTTCGTGTTACAATACCAGTGCGCCTTACGGCTGAGAAGTAGCTTCGACTGTTTATAATGCCACCTGACAAGTTAAACTCAGCTACAATGTCAACTTTGCAGGCTCTGCGCGGACTTATGCAAATAGGTGTCAGGCCTATTTGAATGTGAAGGATGCGGCGGAGGCACACGTTCTGGCCTATGAGACACCGTCGGCATCTGGTCGTTACATTTGTGCACCGTGGTCCATGCATCGTGGTGAACTTGTGGAAACTCTGGCGGAGATGTACCCCCAATACCCTATCCCAACCAAGTAAGCAATACTTACTCGGAATTACAAGATTGTTCCCAATTGCCATTCACGCATGGTCATCATGGTGTTTCGATCACACTGTCTGTAACTTCAACTACTGAATTTGTTGAGAGAAAAATATTTGAGATTGACGTACGCTTAACAATTTGAGCCAAGTATAGTATCGGTTCTGAGGTTTGAGACATCTCTATGGATGTGGCAGGTGCAAGGATGAGACTCAACCGAGGAAGGCACCCCTGAAGTTCTCTACCAACAAAGTGCAGGAGCTGGGTCTGCAGTTCACATCTTTCAAACAGACTTTGGCCGATGCAGTTGCAAGTTTGGTAGAAAAAGGCGCTATCCAGAGCCCGCAAGAGTCTACATGATGCAGTACTACTATCAATCTGGTTGTAGGAGCCAAATAATTTTCAAAGCTGCACAGTCAGATCATAAGGTGCAGGCGCACTAAATTCTGTTAAACATGAGTGCCTACAATCATATAAGCGCATGATATCTCTCTTAAGATACTTAGCTACTCTGTCAGCAGTTTATAAGCTTGAGCTCAAGGGAACACTTGCATCTATGCCGGTTGAATATTCTAGACCAGTTTCTGGGAGGGCTAGTTTTGTGATTCATTCCAAATCGACACTTGAAAGTAAAATTATATAGATCACATTTGGACACGTACTGTCCAGAACTTTGAAGATGATGTGGGATGATTCAATTTTGTGAGGTGTTCAATGAAAAAGCCCGCAAATGACTGAGAAAGAGAGTATAGTCATGGGAAAGAGGGTGGACTGAAGAGACATTAGTAGGCCTTGTGACCATAGATCTTCCTCTACTCCCACACCCAGTTTGGGCAGAACAAGAGAAAATAGGCATTACCTATGTGAGCAACTCACTCACTAACCTTGGTATACAGGGTAAGTTTGGACTTTCCAGATTTCTTCTACAAATCTCTTCACAGAGCATCAATCTGCTGTGTGTAAACAGCGATAGGGAGAAAGACAGTGGGAAAGAGTTGTCAATACAAATTGAAAATTTCATTCAGTTGGCTTCACAACAATGTACCATCAATAATCCATGCACTAGTGACAAAATCTCATCTCAATTTCCCTCATTAGAGGGTGTAGTCCAACACTCTTCTAGAGAAAGAACTTCAATACTGCAAAATTGTGTGTCAGGAGTCTAGATATACAGTTATGGGATTGCAGGATTTTCACAGTACAACACATCAAAATAAAGTGACAGGCAAGAGGAAGATATTCATCTTTCTCCCATGGACTACACCCAAATGTCAGACGTGCAGTCTCCTCCTGGGTACCGCATTTCGTGAGCTAGAGCAGGTCCCTCTGGCTCTTCCCCAAAATCTACAAAAAAGTTGGGGTTGATGGATAAACCCCCCTTCACTGTATCTACATCAATTTGAAGCATATGAGAGCCACGCTCGACCATGCTAGGGTAGAACTGCTGGTCCCAGGCACTAAAGAGTGAGTTGGTCGCATACAATCGCTTCCCATCCAAGCTTAGTTGAATCATCTGTGGTCCTCCTCTCAAGGTCTTGCCCTGCACAGTATATTAAAAATCAAAATTGAATGGACAACAATCACGGTCATATTCTGCATGCAAGGAAACAACAAACTACCCTTTTCTTTGACAGTCTCACTGACAGGGCAACCCCAGCCACATTTGTCATGTCTGCTTCTAGCTGATGGGTAGTAGCAGTGTTGCTGGAATCAAACCTCATTTTCATGTATAATCAACACACAGGTGACCATCAACTCCAATCCATCGTAACTGGATCGATTGTTTTCACATGTGCACAACCCCTACAGCAATTTGAGGTCAATTCTCACAATAGCGTAGTGCAGCTGAAATCCGTCAGGCAACTCTGGGAGAGTTGAGATCCTAGAGGGCCTATGCCACAGGGATGTGTCATAGGGATACAATCCCTGATTGATTAATTGATCGATAGATAACCTATAAATATTTACAAACAAATATGAAATGGGAAGACCACTTTACTTGATTTCTTTCTTACAAATCTGAAAAAGTGCAGTAGAGGGAGTACGCCATCAGGACTTGGCATAGGGATACAGTCCATGAGTGAACAAGACTAGTTCATAGAAAGATTTATAATCAAAAAATGAAATGAGGAGACAAGAGCTCCCATATTCTCCTTGATTTCTATCTTAAAAATCTGAAAAAGTGTAGATCCTAGAGGGACTATGGCACCACCATACATGACATAAAATTCCTTTCTTTTTGATTGATTGGTAGATAACCTCAACAAACTTGCAATGAAGAAAAATTGAATGGGGGAAAAGGGCTTACTATATTTACTTCATTTCTTTTTCTAAATGCAGTTTGTCTGGTCTGCATAATTTTCCCAAAAAGTACCAAAACAAACCTCCGGCAAACAAGCACTGGTAGCCCATTATTGCCAGACAAAAACCAAAAAGGGCTCAGAAACACAAAACAAAGAAGAATTACCTTGATATCAGGGATAGTTGACTGCCACAGTTCTCCAGATTCCTCCTCCACAGAGACAGGACCTCCTTTGCTGAGGAGTCCACCCACCCACACTTGTCCAGCCAGATATGGCTTTTGGGGGTCTTCAATGTTGTATTGCCGGATATCGCCATGTAGCCAATTGGAGAAATATAAGAAGCGGTCATCGAGTGAAATGAGGAAGTCAGTGATGAGGCCTGGCATCTGGGGCAATATCCAATTCTGGACCTTCAATGCCGGGACTGATATAGCCACCTGCACCATTTAAGCACCACACAGGTACTTTAACAAAGTTCAAGGCAGGTGAAACGGGGCAAACTGCCCACAATAGTATCTTTGGTTGTCATTGGGCGGTACAGATGTGTGGAAAGAGGAAAAGGAACTCATCCTTGCCAGTTGTCAATTAGGAATGCACATTTACTGTGTGAACTGCACAAGTTTTGGCAGTCTACAGAGGGAAGAAGAATTTCCAGCTGAGATACTGCTGATAGATACAAATGTTACCTACAGCAACAGGTGTTCTAGGCAGCTGGTCATCCAACTAAAATAAGGACGCAAATATTGAGTGTTTTCAGCTACCAAGTCCTAGCTTATAAAAAGCTGCATTCGATTTCTGACCAGTCGAATGGTGATACTCACAATGAAAGTGGAAAATTCAGCGAAACAACTTCAAATTCCATAGTTAAAACTCCTGGGTGTTAATGCTTGAACAATAGAGTAGGAATAGGCAGAGAGTGCTCACCTCTGTGTCCCATGTCCCGTCATCTTGCTTGAAGAAACGAACCATATTACTGCTCAACGCACACCCAACATATCCTGTGTCTTTGGTTGGGTCATGTAGAAACCTAATCTGCAAATGTAAGTCCAGTCAAATACAGAACAGAGTTGGAGAATGAGAAAGCTGCTTAAACAACATCATCCAGTCTAATCTTCAGAAGTATTGCCTCAAACAAAACGTGAATGTGATGAACAGAAAGGTGTAGTCCTTGAAGAGGCTCACAACCACAAATTAGTCTGAAATTACGCATCCTTGGGTCTTGGAATTGTGAATGCACCTCAAGAGGAATGAGCCCTGTCTCTCCTAAATCCAATGTCTGCTTAATCGTGCCTTGGGGCCAATCATACACAAACAAGTGTCTGCCGTACAGGCCATCCGCCACATGCATGGGATCAAAACCCTTGGTGAAAGCCTTAGGTGCCCCCCACGATGAACTTATCATGGTCTTATGACGTGGTTGATACCAGAAGTCGTAGCCAAAACTTGGACTGTTGCCTGGCTTTTCCCATCTGCCCATTTCCCAAGAAATTGAGACTCTCATCAGACAATGTTGCACCTCTACCCCATACAATGTTTGATGCACAGAAGGAGAAGTGGAAGAGAAAGGGAGGAACAACAACAACAGCAATAACATCAACAACAACAAGCAGGAGGAGGATAAGCAGAATCAGCAGCAGCAGAGCATTCATTAATTGAGAGAAGAAAGACAGATAAGCACATTGGATTCAAGTTAGTGAAAGGATTCAGGGTAGCCACCCACCTTCCCTTGATGTTGAACTCCGAATCAAGAAGCAAGAAACCCGCGCCTTCGGCATTCCCCTCCTTGTCCCCCATACAAGACACCAAAATATCCCCAGTCGCCAGGCAGTGTGCGGTATGCGGGAAAGCCAACCCTGTCTTGGCCCATATGTCCTCTGACTCCACCACTTTGTGCACTACCGGCGCCCGAGGATCCTTGGCAGTATCCACAACATAGATTCGTGAAGACCTGCCAAAACAGAAAACTCCAGACTTTTGGTGCAAAATCAACATTCTCCGTAAAACTTGGTCGATCCCAGGGCCTAAAATCGGGAACACCTGGCTCATCCTCGCAAACCTCCCTGCAGATTCAGAACAACTCGTAATAACATTCTATGAGGACCATATTAAGATAAGGAAGCCTACCCAAGGGAGGGAAGAATGAGGAAACGGCGCTGCACGTCTCGGTCACCATGGCACGAGCTGCAGGCATTCCAGCCACTGTGGTGGAGCTCGTCGTTCAAATGGGGAACAGGCATCCGATGTATTATTGTAGAATAAGCGGGTGACTCAGGGTCGACGTCCACTGTGGCCAAGTAGTCAGGGGCGTCCTTGCCCGTTCCTGCACGATACAACAATCCACCTCAGACGAGCGCAAGAGAGGAACAGAAGTTAAAAATTCCCCGGGAGGGCAAAAGGGCTTCTGGGGCAGAGTCGAACAGCAAAAGAAACCTGAACAAAAGTTTTTACGAATCGCTGCCGGAAGGAGTGGTTCAGTCCTAGCACTTCGATCCTCATAACTTCAGGCCTCTTGCCGAGAAAGAGAAAGAGTTTCGTAAGCACTTTGGAATGGCGTTCTCTTGTCCACATCATTATTAATTGCAGTTGTTGATGGGTACTGCAAACTCCTGAATTTGAATGTTCCATCGAAGAAGTCGTCCATAGCATACAGCATTCACTTCACTCCTTCGTGGATGACGGACTGAAAACATTGCGATTCACGCCTATTGTTTCGCATCTGCATCCTCTCTTGGTACCAAACTGATTCCATGCAAGGCAGCTATGGACCTGTAGTAGGATCATCTTACCATACAGAAATTGTACTCAAACATCCACCGCCAATCTCGATCCATTCTTCCTGTCGACACTTGCTTTAAAAACTGTGACTCAAACTCTATATCGACAAGTGGATTTGAGAAAATAGGGGCCTTGACCGTCCGTATGAATGAGAGAATAGTGCTACTCCCGGGGGAGAAAAGTTTGTAATTTCCTCGGCCTCCATCATACACCACTCCTCCTCTAGCTGATGGAGGTTCGTAATTACCACTAGAGCCTCTCTCTCTCTCTCTCTCTCTCTCTCTCTCTCTTGCCAATTTACAACTTTTCCCGAAGAAGCACGGACATGGACCTCAAGAGAGGGAGTGCACCTGTATAAATAGCCGTCACATACAGCAACTTCTCTCGAGGCCCGGCTTGCGCTTCCAGGGGGCTCCCATAGCCAGGGCCAGAGCCACTGCAGCAATGGGCTGCGTCTCTATTCTGGGAAGACGGATGGATCGCAGACATCAATTTGTCCACCAGCGCACTCGCCATGATTTCTCTGCACCGACTCTTCCCTGCACGCAATGATCTCTGCACCTAGTGACCGCAATCTGCCACCGCCCAATTCCCCCTTCCGCAGATCCTCAACAACCAACACCAATCCCACCTCTGATTTGTCTATATAGTCACGGAAAGAGTGTTGTTGCTACGATCCATGGACACACTCGGAGAGCACGGTAGAAGAGAAAAGCAAAAAGCAGGCCACATGCAGTGAATGTGCGTGTTGCTGCCGACCCATCGCTCTCCTTCGCTAAATCCAGCCAACCTCGCTACCCATCCGCCACGTGGCTCACTCGGCGGGGACCACGAGGGGGACCACTACAGTCCATACCAGATTTTTGCCCCATTTGGTCTTTTTATAAAGCTATGCAGGTTTTTTCAATGGACAGGTACTATGTAGTCATAAACTTCCCATGCCCCGGCCATGCATATGGGATAAATATACCCTTGCTTACAATATACCCGCATGTTAGTTTATACTAGCCATAGGAGAGGGTAACTCTATGAACTACATCGTCCGGTTATATACTAAATGTGGGTATATGTCTTTCATATACCCTTAAGGGTAGGGTAGGGTCGGGTATACACAATAATAATATTTGACGCCTCCCCAAGGAAGCGTAAATTATGGTGTTTCTTCATCCCAAAAGGGTTATTGCCTTCCGCTAGGAAGGTGAAAACCTTTGTGACACCAATCGGTGGATTGAACCCACAACCACTTCCGAGGTGGTAAGTTATGTGCCCATTACCTCTGGGCTTCAGCCAGGTATCATATGTATAGGGCAAAGCCTCGGCACCAGGCCATTACATGGGTGGAGGCCAGGTTTTGGGCGTAGCCGGAGACCTAGGGCCGAGGACCAGGTGAGGCTAAGGCTTTACACTGCATACGGAAACGAAATTAATGGGAGAATACATTATATTTGAGGAACTTAGTACGTGATATTTGGGTGTAATGTATTTCTCCAAATGTAACGTACTCCTCCCCAATTTGTCCATATTAAGCGTAAAACTACACACTAAGAAATGATGAGGTTCCTCCTCCCCAATTTGTCCATATTAAGCGTAAAACTACACACTAAGAAATGATGAGGTTCTTTCCGTGGCCGGGCCAGGTATGCACAAATCCATTTACCTGGCATATCCGGCAGGTATATCAGGGTAAAACATATATCTGCACAACACCATGGACGAAGAAGGACAAGTTGGAAATAGCCATTTACCTCGGATTTCCTTGCCGCCTCTCTTTCTTGGTCTATTCAACTTTTATGTGTAGCATGCGATGTGGAGAAGCACATAGCCCCCACCATGAGTGCTGCATAGTTCTGTTTTTGTGAAAAGGATTGGGAATCATCTTGAGATTTATGCAATACCCCCCAGACTTTGAGATGTTCTCCTGCAATTGTGAATCAAATTCATTGAGGCAGAATGGAAGAGGCTCCTGATCTTTGTTTGTCATCTGCGTATGTGCATGGTAGAATGGAGTGATACCTGTTGGCCAGTTCATAGAAGAGAGGGCTAGAAATTTATGGCGTTGACTGGGGCGGAATGTGCCCACAGGATAGATGAGGTCACACAACCCCAAAAGTTTGAAAGAATAAAACCCCCGTCTGCTACTGAGTTGAGCAATCGGCTGAACTTAAGCCCACATAGCTATTTGCTTTTATAAACCCTTCACGAACAATCGTTCAATGACTTCTTTGACATCAGAACAGGGGATTGTGACAAGGGTCTCAGACATGAAGCCCTTTGAGGATTTGGCAGCTGACTTGGGAATCACACATCTCTTGAACCCCAGTTTTGCTGCCTCTGAAAGTCGCCTCTCCAGCTGTCCAACCTGGCCAACCAAGTGATACAATATTCATATGTAAAATGTACCACATATTCAAACACTAAAAGCCAGCCAAGCAATACACACTTCTGTGCATGGCGGTTTCGTAATCCTGGCCAAGGTGGGCATCACATATTTGGACTTGACCAAACGGAAGTCTACACATTTCCAATAAGATTCAATACAATGGTTACAATCTAACAGCAGTAAGCAACAGCCTTGTGAGATACATACTGAACGCAGTTCGCCACCAAGCCCAATCTCTCCAATGAAGGCCATGTCTCGCTCAACATCTTTTTCAAGATAACTGCAGCCATTGGAACAAAGATTTCTGAGCTTTAGCTCGCTATGTGAAAGTTATCATGCAAACAACATAAGTTAATGGCAACCTGTCTGCCTAATTCATAAGGTGGGGCACACATCAATAGCCGACCCAACTATGAACCGACTTCTCTGTGGAATACTAACCCTCCCAAACCGGTGATGGGATTTCCATCCAAACTGAGCAAAACTGCCTTACTGCTCACACAGTGTGGTCCTCATTCATGTTACGCAGTTGGGACCAGGGCTCAGAGAGGAGATGCACAATAAAGTATTAGAAGGAGACAGCTGTTAAACCTGCTGCATATCGCTACAGCAATCGCCACATCAGCAGCAGGCTCTCGGAGTTGCAATCCACCCACCACATTTACAAACACATCCTGAAATACAACCACAGCACTATTTATTTATTTTTGATATCTCGTGGCATCCAAGAGAATGGTTTCAAGAACAAAAGTGACAAGGGAAGGTTTTGTACAGGATCACCCAAGCCATGTGACAAACTATAATCTTTGGAGATGCTGGACAAGTGTCTCAACAACATGACCTGCTTATGCAACAGATGCCTACAATATGTGAACCACACATCAATGTAAGAGCAAATGAGGAAACAAGGCATGTGGATGTGTGGATCATATAACATAAAGCGAAAAAGAGTTCTTTCTGCTCTTTCAGGAAACGTGGCACTTTCACCCTCTTAAGAAACACAGTCAAAAGTCTTATGTAAGATAACTGGGAATAGTCAATCCTCGGCATATCTCCAACTACACCCCAAAATAGGATGCATTGAAGTTTAGATGAATTATCTAGACGCTGAAAGCTTGTACATTTATTGCAATGGGGTTCTTCCATAGAGGCTTATGAAAAAGTAGGGTTCCCACTAGTATATTTGAAGAGAACTGTGATGTTGTGAACTTCGCCGAGATTCACCTGGCTTGGGGTGACAGAGACGGAGCTACTGTCTGACCTTTCCCCAATTAAGGGGTTTCAGTCCACTGAGAAAGAATGAGATAGATTCCCTGCTCCTAGACCCCTCTACCTAGAAACTGATGTGACAAGTGTGGCTGTGTGAATGTTTGCACAGCTGGTCACACTCTTAGCGAGAAAAAACTGAGCTGCCTGAGAGATTGATTGTCCTAGAGGTCATATGCCAGCGGGCAACCACAGTTGCTGGGGGTATTCCCTAACAGGGTGCTAAACTCCACCTGACATTGCTGCAGCTCTAACAAAAGAAGATAGCTATCCGATTACAGGCTAAAATTGGATGTTGATGAGTTCAGAGATATACCTGATTTGCAAGCTTTAAACTAGCTTGCTTCGTCAAAACCTGCCAGACACATCAATTTCGGTTTACCGTTCACATGGAAGTAATCTTCTTCTTTGGTGTTCCCACATGGACGATAAATGACCCGTCTGTAGTAAGCAAACAAAGGACTCTGCTACGGCTGATTAGGACATGGTGTAACAGTGAGCAACCCCACTAGACCCTAAAGTCCTTTGAAGGAGTGAGCACACGATGCCACAACAGCCAATGTCCAATGCACAGGAGTAGCTCTTCCAAGTAGGATCCTAAGAATGAGAGTCATCAGGTTGCACAGAACGCACGAATAGGTTCTCTGGGCCTTCTGTGGATGTAATGAGTTTTTTCTTCCCTCTTTCTCACCTAAAGAATGGAAAATCATGAGGAAAAGAACCAAATCAATGATGTGAAAATCCCATAAAATCGAGCTCACATATACTTTAGTAATCATCTCAGAGATAACAAAACCAAAGCTGAAAGGGTGCTCTCTCACAGCAAGAAGAAGAGACAGGCGCTGGCCATCGACACCATTGGCCGTCCGCCTGCCTGGTCCCTGCCCAACCATAGAACATAAGGCCTGCACAGCCACAATATCAACGATCAGTTTGGGTCAAATGGGCAAAACAATTTATCCCAAGACAAAAAAGAGCAACAGAATGTACACATAAGACGTTGTTTGCCGTAGCCTTGTGGGAGGAAAAAGAAGAAAAAAAAAGAGAGCAACAGAGATGTGCACAAAGGCGTTTTTGGGTGCCATTAGAAGCATATAGCAGCAATTGAACCCACAGCAGATAACCACTCCTGGTTGGCTCTGTACACAACATGCCGTAAATTTCTCAAAGCCGATGATGACCCACTTGGAAACCTTTGAGCTCTACTCTCCCTGGTGTTAGACACTCTGACCACATTGAATGGCAAGTGGAGGTACCGAGTTGTACAAGAAAAAGGGTTACAGACCTCTGGTTCAACGACAATCATAGGCTACTACTAAAAATCCCAGTGCCTGTCATGCATAACTCTTCTTTTGATTAAAAACAGGATTTCATGCCACCAGCCCCTGAAACCAAGTATGTTTGTTGATCTACGGAGGAAACTAACCAGAAAACAAAGATACAAGAAGAAACAGAAGTCAAGGTTGTGCCTCCAAACTGGCTTGGTTACCTGGACTTCAAGCAAGATAGGGCGTGAGCCCTCCATGGTGACCGCCACCGCGGCAGCTGCTACGTTCTTTGTATCCAGATTCCTGGCGCTCAGAAAGAGTTCACTGGGGCTTTCAACCGCTGCGAGCCCCCCCTCAACCATCTCAAACACACCGACCTACATCACATGGAAAGTCATAAGGGCTCTGCCTGACAGCTGAGCCGCAACAATGAACTACAAGTTCCACAAAGATTGTATTGGTTTGAGGAGCTCAGTATGAGGCACTTCCAGCTCCTACATCTTCATTAGCGTAGTGCAGATCACCAGTTGCCTGTAATTGGCTACCAGTCTTCACAAAGGTCTTATCACCCTGAAAGACTGACCATCTGCACACGAATGTGGTAGATCTGCTGTTTATGTTCATAAATAACCTTGAACCTAGACATCTGCATTTTTAAGCTAAGGGCTGCGTACCTGAAGCCACAGGGCCTAAGAACAGAACGCAAAGTTTGTATTCCATCCCAAAAGTGAGGGCAATGGGAATGCAGAAAGTAGATCTTTTGTTATCACACGATCCCAATCACTAACCATCCTGCACCATAGTGAAGTAGGATAATCTACAGACCAGAACTTATCGAAGTAAGAAGAAGAGCAGCATACCTCATCTGTAGAGCCATAACGGTTCTTGACAACCCTGAGCAGACGGTGTGACTGTAGCCTCTCACCCTGGATCAACAATACATGTGGACGGTAAATCAACCACTGTACTTGCATCCCTCCCTCTCTTGCCAAACAACCATTCTACTTTTAACAAAAATTTGTCATAAGCTGGGTGCGACCAGCAGGACAATTTGAAGTCATGGTCCATGGGGTTTTAGTATCAAGCAGAGCCCATGCCAGTGTGCCAAACCCTCCCAGGATACTACAGCCAATGAGTACTTTACATGCATGACAATAGAGGCTTGCATGCCCATAAAAAGAACAAAAGAAATTTCAGAATGTCCACAGGGGGCCCCAAGAGAGACAGAGCAGAGTTCAGGTTCAAGGAGAATAACATGGTCCATGAAACAGACCTCCATGTAGAGCACGACATCCACAACATGCTCAAGTATTTTCGGTCCTGCGATGTCCCCACTTTTGGTTACATGTCCCACCTACATACAGCCGCACATCTCAAATTGGACTATTAATGCAGTAGGGAAATTCTGGCACTCCAAACAAGGTAGCTATCTCCTGTTTGCAATTATGTGTAACAAAGAGTTTTGCACGTTAAGCCCCACATGGAAAATTGCAACTCAGAGTAGAGACAATGAAAAAGCCAGCATCATGAGACAAGTACAAGGCTACATCAATAGCAGAACTATTCTAGACACCCATGTATTAAAGCTTCATAAATTTCCTACCATTTTAACAAATCGAAAGATGCCATGCTTTCTACATAACCAGGTCCTGGTTATTCTACAGATTTCTTTCACTTACAAAATCTTACCTTTAAGTGTGTCCTCCTAGGTCATTCTACCTTAATTGAAGGGCATAGTGATAGTTTCCTCACTAGAGTTCTGTGGATGGACTACAAGAGAAGAGGGTTGCGGCGCTCACCAGAAAGATAGGAATACCAGTCTGCTTGGCCGCACGCAACATTGCTGTTGCACACTCCCTCACCTGCCATAGCCAACCACATACATGATAAAGCTACGCCCTTCCAAAGCACATCAACCCACCCACCCCCTACCCCCCCGGCCTTTTACTTTCTATTACTCCCTCTCGCCATGGGCTAGGTAACCAAAAGCCCCAAAACCTGACCATAGAAACAGCAGTAAGTGAACGCAGTTGCTCAATGAAGTGAGTGCACTAATTTGGCCTGCTCTGCAAGTGTTTGGTTAGAGACATGAGAGAGCTTCTGATTTGCAAGGCAGAGCAAAACACAGAAAAACTTAAAGAAAAGCATACCTGACTAACACTGCCAGCACTACCATTGGCTTCGGGCAAATAAACTGTCTGTATGGAGTCCACTATCACCGCTCTGGGTTCCAATTCTTGAATTGCCTCCAGCACCAGCTACATGCCCGCACCCCCAAATCCAACCCATATTGCTTCTATCTGTTTTCATTCCGGCAATAAGTTCCCATTGGTCACATATACCTTTCAGGCTTCAAATGGAGATAATTTATGATATAATTTCCCCTGTGGGTACTGCCTCCTTTGGGGGGTGGGCTCTAGGAAGATCTAATACACCATGCGACTAATGCTGTGTGTCTCTACCCTTACCAGACGATGTGAAATCATATGGGAACTATAATAATAATATGCAAACCCAGGAACACTGACTAAGGTTTTCCTTGTTGTTGCTAAGATTGTATCATACTTCAGTCAGATAAGCTCTTTGCCCTTGTGATAGACTTTCTTTCGTCTTTCTGATATAAATCCTGATTCTTCTGGCCCTGAGCAAGGCAACAGACTAACCAAAAAGCCTCAATCAACCTTGGCGCACCAACAAATCTCACCCAGATACCGTCAGCAAACCGAGAACCACACCAAGTATGCTAGTCTGTCTGTGCGACACAACAAGAGGAACATCACAACAAGGGAGCACAGAGATGGATGACAGTCCAACGATAGCGGTAGGCAAAGTAAACCTCGAGGTCAGTGGCTGAATAGAGAAACAGATCGTGCGCACTTATGTTCAATCTGTTAGCCCTGCTGCTGATTTGCTCCACACTCTGGTCCCCACCCCAAAAAGAGTCATTTGAAAGAGTTGTGATCAGTACCGGGAAACGGAAGAAGGAGAAACAGGTTGGAAGAGGAAAATGATGCATTGCAGGCGTAGTCAATCCACAGATGAATAAATAAAAATTTATTCACAACAGCCATTAAGACCTACCTCTTCACCAGAAACATAGAGGACGGGAGCAGGCCCATATGCCTCAGAACCCTCTGCTATAATCCCTGCAAGCTGCATTATAGCACAATATGGGCAGCATCAGCAAGAAAACAGAGACAATACACACATTGACTGACGCATATGGCATATCCTTAGGGAAACCTGCAGGATCTCCATCCTGGAACTGGTAGTGTGCTTTAAACCACAAATTTCCCTTTAGTTCACAGACAACAGACACTGGTGATTCCACAGCTGGGAGGGGAGACCAGGATCACCTCCTTACAGACCAAGACTTACATGAGCTTAACACCTACTTGGCTTCAGGACCCGAATAAAGGCCCTTAGAGAGTACAAAGTCAAATAGATCCCTTTCTGACCTGAACTAGTTATTCTTGAGGGTCCCTCCAGAGAAACATATGGGGAAGTGAAGTGAGAAATGAATTACAGTTCACCCATGGACCTGGGCAAAGTGAACCTTCTCCAGCAACTGGTAGGAATTGGCATCGTCCCTACTGTACTAGGCAAGAAAACAAGTGCAAGGATGCACTTTGTTCACCATAACTGTTGGGTGGGACCCTGGGGGCAGTGTCTTCACCACCAGTTGACAACAACCTGGTTATAACAGAGATGGAGTTGAGAATTGAGGGAGAGAGAACGAACTTTATTACGTCCACAGAGGAGAGAGGGGAGAAGCAGAATAGCTGTACCTGCAAAAGGAGAGTGCTTTTTCCGACTCCAGGGTCCCCACCAACAAGGATCAATGATCCTGAGAGGCCAGTCACCACATCGCCACAATGAGATTAATCTTGATTCCTGAAATAGGAAGCTCTAATGCTCAGCAGTAGGAGTTGAAAGAAGCCAGACTCCACTTGAGGAGTTAAGAACCTTCCCTAGATCAAATTTTGTGCATCATCAGTTCTCTATTGAGCACAATACTGCTGGGCTGGATGTAACTTAACTACTAACATTCCTGGCCAGCCCACTCTATGGGCTCTGCATCCAGGCCAGCCCAATAACAGTCCCTCATTGGATGTTGGCTCGATTGTAATGACCTATACTTATGACTACAAGAATATGTCAAGTGATTAAGGACCAAGTACAGCACACTGTAGCACTTCGAGAACTTACGTTGAGATTAGGCATACCTGGCACAAGGCCTCCACCTAACACCCTTGCAACTTCCTTCCCAGTGTCCCCAGGCCTGCTCCAAAAAGTAGTCATTGTAGTCAATAAAATCTACCCCTTAACCCCTCCAAAACAAATATAAAAAAACAATGAAAACAAGGAAAATAAGCTTGCAAGTTGGGTATTTAAACTTGCAATTCCATCCTAGCTCCAATGTTCAGATTTCATACTTGATTTTCTTAACAATGAAAGTACACAGTACTGTCTTTTGGTGGGATTCTAAAATTCAAATGAGATACTGGAGAAAAAAGATACTACCCTGGTTAAAGAAAATCACAAGGAGCAGGAAAAGAGGGAGCCATGTGCTCATACATTGTAGTGCTTTGTGGGCATGAACGGAACAAAAACCCTTCCGAGTTGGCTGACAATTCAATGTAGAACTAGCATAGCTCTCTCACAGCCAACAGTCCTCAACTTCAAAGAGTTTACCACTGGCTGACCCCAAACATAAGCATTTCAAATTGAGCAATAGTGCAGCAGAGAGAGTGATAAAGAAGTGGGACTCGTCGGATCCTGTTGGCTATGACATACCCTTGAGGGCCTAGCACCCTCAGGTTGAGAGAGTCGAGCGGTTTTACCCCTCCAGGTATGGAAATTTAGCCTGAATTTGCCATAGCCCAGGGAGTGATGATCATCTATTTCTACTTTAGCCTCTATCTTACACAAATGTGTCAAAAGAGGGTGTGATAGCACTGCCATTCAAAGCAGGGCGAAAAGAGAGAGACAAAGTTAGAGATTGTACAGAGGTAACCGCCAGTGAAGCTGCGAATGGCCTTTAGCCACATCCGCCAGCCGCTGAGGTCCTCCTCCAACATTCTCAAGCCAAGCACGACCACCAGTTCGAGGAGAATTCACAGCTCCCTGTGTCTCAACACCCTCACTTACTTTCCTCAAAGACCCTGACCCCAGGAGCCCAACTGCCCTGGCAGCCGCGCCCCCTCCCTTCCCCGAAGCTGAAGATTGTTCCCTGAATTGCTTCAAGGTGTTCATCTCCTTGCAGTTTTTGCACTCCCCCCACCACTGTGAATAGGATTCCCCACAATTCTCACAAACCCAGTGGACCTTGCTTTTGGAACCAACCTTCTTACGGCCAAGCCCCACCATATCCTTGCCAGCCTCTGCTACCATGGACAAACCGCGCGCACCAGGCACAGATCTTCTACTAAAGTCCTCGGGTTCCGCACCGAGCTTCATAGAAAATACCAGTAAGCTGCCAAAATTCTGGCCCCCGCCCCTCCCGCTGCCTATTCTCCCCATCAATTTCACTTCGCTCTTGCAGCTGCTAAGTACCCTGGTGGATACACTACGCTTATTAGGTGTGTGATCATCAAGAAATCCTCCAACGATAGTCCACGCCCTGCTGGGCTCTTCGATATTCCTCAGAGACTTTCCAAACCCATTCTTCCCGTTTCCTGCTGCTCCCTCTACCGTGTCCCATCCCAAGCTCAAGCGCTTTCCTGCTACAGTCCTTGTCTTTCTGCCAAATCCCAATACACCTTCGCGCCATGTTGCTGCCCCACGCGCTCCAGGAATGAAGCTTGAATCGCTGCCTAGAAAGGCCTTGAAACTCCAGGGTTGCTCTTCTGCAGAGTTGATGACTATTTTTTGTCTCCATGCACAGTGACTGACATAATCAGAGCGAAACATATCAAAGCGACCCCATAAACTGCGTGGCCACGTACCAGAAACCATGAACTAGACTCACAAACTCTTCCTTCTCAAGCTCAAGTGCCTGCCAGGAAATGCCAGCAACACAGTCTCCAGGCTGAATTCCTTGAAATGAAGGATGGCGCAAACTACAACACTGTGAAGGCTCCGATACTCTCTTCCCGGTGGATCCCTCAACCCTATTCCGGACCCTTGCTCCATCTATCGGCAGGAACATGCTTCAACCAAAATCCTTGCAACCCACAAACTAAAACTTCATATTTCCACTTGCCCTCTCTCTGCCCTGCTCACAATGATGCAGTGATCATTATGGCATTCAGCCTCATGAATTTGCTTAACCCCCAAACAAACAACAACATCCCATTGCAATCACACCTAAATTGTTCCCGAAATTCAATAAGCCTAACTGATCATCATTCTCAGTTCCGTGACGTGATGCATTGTTCACTGTTCTTGTTCTTGCTCAATGACACCAATTTGCTGTGAAACATGCTGGCGGTGCTGATGGTTAGTATTGTTCAGATTCGAATCCCTCGTGTTCAGATTGTTTATCGTTAGTTGGCGGGCTGAGAGTTCGGGTGAGAATGTGACTTATTTGGCCACATTAAGCAGAACCCGGTACCCTGAAAAGTAGAATACTGTTGAACAGAAATTGATGTGGTCCCGGAAAGTGATGCAACGTTGAAAGAAAGTGTGATTGTTCAGCTGGCGATAGTTTTGTTCGGAAAAAGAAGAGGTTGATGGGTGCCGAAGTGAGAGTAAGTTGTATTGATGACTAGAGTGAGTGAAAGTTTGCAAGCCGAGTGAACGAGTAAACGCTAAATTGACGTCCGCAGGGTTCGAAGTCGGGCATTATCTATCTACATAAAAAAAAATTATCAATGTATTTCGTTGCAACTTACATATATTCGTGAGGTATATTCAAGAAGAAGGCTTGAGATGGGGCATCTGGAATTTTTTCAGGCACTGGTCAACTCGAAGTGGAGGGCATTTGAGTGGTGTGCAGTCCATGTTGCTCAAGGAGTGAACGGGGAATGAACGCCAACGACGAACACGAACTACCGGGGGAAAATGGAATGTATTCACGATCCGTTGTCCGATCAACATTCCGTTTTTAAATACTTCCGAAGTTCTTAGTAAATTGTTATCCTCTGATCTTGCAGGATGTGCAATTGATTAAAGAAATCCTTTGATGATCTCGAACTTTAATCAACGTTCGTGTATGTACATGCCCCATTCAATGCACTGTACAGGTCTAGTTCGTGAATTTCTAACTAATTGTCTTGAAAGTGATCTCAACAGTTTCAAGCTGGGTTAACGTTGGTTTCCACACCAAGTAGAGCTGGTGCAGGGATCTCCTGGTACTGTAACAACCTTGTCGAGATCGGCGTAAGTACTACTCATATGTATGAGTTTCAGAGATTCATCAATTTGAGTTACAAGTCAAGCATTAGTAAGGATCCGAGCCTAGAAAAAGGTGTCTGGGTGCCCCTTGGTACACAGACAGTAGAATGTTCAAACTTGGTGCAGATTAACATGATCTAGAAAGTTTTGATCCACGGACTGATCTATTCCAACAGGAACTGAAGATTTGCACATCAAGTGCACGCACGAAAACCTGAGATTGTCCTGCATGCATTGCTGGTCTGCACATACGGTATGGACTGAAACATGTAATTACGACCGAAAGTGCTCAGCTCGATTCCCTTCAACAAGATATTAATGTTGCGACAAATTTAAACTATTGCACTTGAATATACATGTAATGTTAGCTTGGCACCGTAAGGAGCAGAAAGAAGAAGGAAAGCACGATCAGGATTTGCACTTGCTGCTCAATAATTAGTACCAGAGCTGCGTACTCGTCAACTAATTCACTACCTCCCCTCAATTAGCTCTTCGTTAATCAATTCGTCGTATTCTTCTCGCTCAATGTCTGGATCAGGACAGTCTCCGCCAGATTGCATCACGGACCATGGCATCCGTTCCGAGCTCGTTTGCCCCCCCTGGGGTAATCTTGGCGTACAGTGGCCAATTGTAAGCTCGTGCTGCGTGGCTAGCAGTGACTGCTCGGTCAGTCGGTGTTCTTCACCAGTTGGCTCCTTCGTCTCTTTATCTTTTGCAGGATTATCTTGCAACACGTCTGCGACCTCATCACAAGAATAATCAGGCAGAAACTGCTTCAGCTCTAGACTTGACCTTGAACATTGATATTGCGGACCCTGCATGCTGGAGGTGGGCAGATCAGCCTGGCGGCCCACCTGTAATGTAGGCGGGTTTGACATGGAACTACATTCCATATCGTTAACCGGGTGGTCCTGCATCTTTCCTTTCCCCTTCGTATCATTGTTGTTAGGTGCCCGCACATCCCTCATTTACATAAATATATGATAGTGCACTGTACTCCAACTTCGACCACTTCTGCAGCGCTGCAGGATTCCAACGTTCACCATTCCAGTGAGTGCCTGCATCTAGCTTAATATACAAATTATAAGCTCGTGACCACGAATTCATGCGAGATGTAACAGTCTAAGCAGACCTGAGGAGGTTGGAATTCGAACGATCCGAAGCCTAGACAATCCCTTCACCTTCCAGGTTCGCCCGGGCTACACCACTTCCAAGGAAACGGTTGCTCGACTGAAGGTACAACATGTATGTATATAGTCCTGAACCCAATATTTTCATCAGGAGCTTGAATGTGAGAGAAATACCCAACATTCTTCTACATGCAGAGAGTAAACCTCTTGGAAATGGAACATGAAACAAGCCTGAGACTGTACATTCTCCCCCGGGACCAATAGTTCACTTTATCGGAGAGATAGTAAAGAGAATCCAGAGTGCATGCAATATGACATGTTTGCTTCAATCAAATGTTGATCAGATGTCCATTGTACATAGGTTGAATTATGCAAAGTACATAGTAAAAGAATTGCATGTCATAGGTCGTGTGCACCTCGGCATAATCATGGTGGAGTGCTCACCGAGTATTTCTATGATGAGTTCGATAAATGGAATTTTCCCGGGAGAGACAGACTGCTTCAGAAGAAGAATTGAATGGACTGTAATCGAGCTCTGGAAAGTTTTCAAGCCTTCAATATGGCTGGGCGAATTGATCCGCCATTTGTGTAAAATTTCATTTGAATGCAGCACTTGAGTTCCATGAAGAACTTGTCCAGCCACATCCCTATTCGTGAACTGGTTATCTGCCCAAGGGAGGCTGTGCACGCATGTGAACTCCCTAATTGTTATTCAAGCTGCCTGTATAATCACGTATAACCTAAAGATCAGCTAAGGCCAAATGTTACATTACACCTGGATTTCTGTCTCTGGGTTTAACCCAGCCTTTAGTGCAGCACGCCCAGCTGCAAAATAGAGTCCTACTGCATCGGTGGCATACGTAAATCCCTCTCTCACTGTCATCTTCTGTCTGCTGGCTTGAGGCGATGGGGATGATGGCAGGTTGTAATCCCCCTTGAGAACCGATGCCAGCAAAATAATTTCCTCTTGAAACTCCGTAGTAGAAGCAGATTCATCAGTTGAGGTGAATCGGAGCGTTGATGGTGGGGTAGGTAACGTCACTGTACATAAGACAAATGAAAGATATAAGGTACTGCTTCCGTAAACAACCGAACTCTAACTCGATCGATTAGACTTACTGTTGACCAGCCTGAAAATTAAATCAGTTGCAAAGTTTGAGCACGGTGACGTAGATATCGTGGACACGGGACCCATCCAACCTCGAAAGCTCGTACGTAGCCGTATTTGCATTCCTGAAACTGTATGGAAAGGGAGAGGCACTAATTAAAAAGAGTGCCCGTTCAAAGCTGGATCATGCACTAAAGCATCCAAAAGAAAGAGACAGAGTGAGAGATTTCAACTCGAGGGCTTGCGAAATTAGAACGAGAAAGGACATGACCCAGAGAGCAAGACATTGTGAACAGTTGCTCAAGATCAAGTTCTCTAAACCCTGGAGGCACTAATTGCCAGTCCTGAAGTAGCGAGGAACATCACGATCTGCAACAATAGGGATTCGGGACACTCGCGGAACACAAACCTGGCGCATCAGTCCTTGGAGTGGTGCGAGTAGAAAGGATGTTCTCGAAAGTGCCTGCCCATGCATCTCTCGCGGTCAAGAAAGGGTCGGACAAATTGAATAATATTCGCACGGTTGCTGGAATGGACGAATGTTCATACTGCGAAGCAGAGGTTGGCCCCTGGGGCTCATGCACGACTGCCATGTGCAGTAGATTCTTTGTTAGACAACGGAAAGAACAGGGTTTTAGAGCCATTTGATTCGATCGATCCAACTTCGAATTTGTACACAACTTTGCATATATGCAACCAGAAAGATAGATCTCTAGCTCGCTCGGTAGATTTATATTCCAAAAGAGAACTTTCACAAACAATCTAGTCGAAGCTCAGTCGAAGCAACAGTGACTCACCAGTGCCTGCATCAATCCAGGGAGAAACTAAGATCGTGGGAACTCGTACGCCCAACCGCTTAAAGTTGAAAGAGTAGGGGGGAGCAGATCCAATCAGTCCATCAGGACTTGGAACATTTGCCACAGGCGTTGGTACATGGTCGTAGAACCCTCCATGCTCATCGTAAGTGATGATGAAAAGAAGTTCATTCCATTGCGGGCCAGCTCTCAAGCTCTCATACACTTCCTTAATGAACCGTTGCCCTTCGGCAACATCATGGGATGGGTGGTCGTCATTTCCTGGGCTACCGACCAAGTCGAAATAGCGTGGCTCGATCACTGTGTAGGTGGGCAGATTGCCATTCTTTGCATCGTTCTTGAATTGCACATCAAACAGGTGAAACTTGTCAACGTATTTAAGCTTTCTAAGGTTTCTGTAGTAAAGAGTTGAGGGCACCTGCTGGTAGTAAATGCCAAACGACAGACCGGCGTCTTCTATGGACTCGAAAATGGTCTTCTGAGGGAGACCTGCAGAAAGTATGGTCTCGTCGTTGGACATAAGTCCATGTGAGGTAGCAGAATGAACATACAGTCGATTGGGTTGCGTAGAAGACGGCACCGACGCAAACCACTTGTCGAAAATCGCAAACTGTTGACCCAGAGTAGTGTGAATGGGTACTTCCTCGGGCTTGAAGGCACTCATAGTTGTCTGTGAGAATCCAGGAGTCATACTCTCTGCCTGGGCAGCAAAGCCATTCATGGGGGGAGGAGTGGTCAAAGTCTGATCACTGTTACCAAAGATCTGCGATGCAATCGCTTGATATGAGTGACCCGGGTCCCCAGGAGAAACATACACAGCATTGTTTGAGACATGAACAAGAGAGGAATTCTGTTCTGTCAACGAAAGTGGATTCGATTCCGTCCCTGTGAGGCCATCGATCTCGGGATTGAGTGCCTTCATGTACCCTAGCATATGATCGAATGATCGATTTTCCATCACTAGCACCACCACTGTCTTAATGGGACCTGCTATTGTTGTCTGCATGTTCGCCACCGCTAGAGAGATCACGATAAGATTTAACAGGAGAGCCACAAAGCCCCTGAGACTTCGTATGAGCTGAGACATGTTTCCCAACGAAGAATTGACCAATACTAACTCTGCAGACTCTACAACGTGAGCTCGAGCAAGGTGTTGAATAAAAGAAACCAGTTCCCGTGCAGCTGCCTGGACCTTAAGGTGGTGGATCCGCAGTACTGATTGTGCTTCACAATGCTACACGAAACTATTGATTAAGGAGAGACACTCCTTCCAAACATATATTGATCATTGAAATTTTCTCCGGCCAGGAGAGAAGAGTGGGCACCAGATCGACCAGGCTTACTGATCAGTAGAAGAAGAGGAGCCCGCTGGACAACAAGTGCTAATTTTCCAACATTGCTTCCAACACGAAAAAACTGATCTTCAGTAACCTACACTCAAGGCCCACCAATACTCAACCCGTCGCACTCTTGCTCTGTACTGGCCAGCGAGTGAAGAGCATATACAAGGTGAGATCCAGAATAATGCCAGTAATGGCTGGAATCGACTGGAATCGACTGGAATCTGATGTGACCACGAGGATTCATAAATTCATGTGCGAGTCGGTGACCACGTCACTGGGAGCTTTCTCCACACACACACGCACTTTACTTTAGCAATCGTTGTTGCTTTCGGATCAATCTCTTTCCCGGTAGACCCCACGAACTCAATACTCGGGCCGGTACAGGACAGTTCACTGAGCACTCGGTGCCACCCAAATGATTCTGGGTCACATCCTGATATTAATCTATAATTTAATATGATATGGTTGTGTGAAAGGTCAAAAATTGTCAATCTGTCATATGAAAGGCATTTTGTGTTTTTTAAATTGAAAGGGGAGAAATGCATTTTCTCAAAGTTGTCTGTCATAGTGAAAGTCAAAAGAAACAAAACTTGTCAGAAAAAAGATACACCGACCTCAGCCATTTTTTTGGCGAATAATCACCAAATTAACATAGCCTCCCTTCCCCTTTTCTTAAAAAAACAAAAAAAAATCCAACATCAGACTTTGAGAAAGCCTTTGATAATATAAATTGGACCTACCTTTTGGGTGCTCTCCAGGCTGTTTGTATCTCAAGGAACTTTCTAAAGTGGATTAATATTCTCCTATCTTCTGCTTCCAGCAGGGTCATGATCAATGGGCTTATCTCTAAAGCCTTTCCGCTTTTCAAGTCGGTGAGACAAGGCTGCCCCCTTGCATCCTTCTTGTTCTTGATAGCTGCTGATGGGTTGAGTCACCTAATTGATAAAATAATTCGTTGGGCCTGGTTATACCCACCTCTGGCCATGACAGCCTTGCATCCTCCATCAAATCTTCCTTGTATGCAGATGACACAACGTTGATTATTGACAACAACCAAAGGTTTAATGTGGGAATCCACCCTTAGCTCGTTGTCCACCTTTTGTGGAGCCTCTGGGCTCAAAATCAATTGGAGTTAAGTCGGTTGGTCTGCGGAGCCTCATCTTGGATTCCTCCCCGACGCAACACTGCGATCCTTGGGAATGGACTTGGGCCCGACTTGGCTGCAAGATGGCCAAGCCCATGAGCTTCTTGGTCACTTGATTGGCACCAACTTAAAAAATGAGGACAGGTTTGCAGCTGTTCTTGTGAAGCTCAAGAGGAGGCTTTCCTTTTGGTGTTCGGTTTCATTGTCCATCATTGGCAAGGCCTTAATAGTGAACCAAGTTCTTGAAGCTTCAATCTAGTTTCCGGCTGCAGTTTGGGACCCTGGTGCTCCAATTACCAAGCAAATAAAATTGCTAATGAGAAATTTTATCTGGGGAGCTACACCGACATCACCAAACAAGAGAGCTCTTGTTAGCTGCAGGGACCAACTCTGTCAAAGCAAAAAACATGGTGGTCTCGGTGTGTTGGACCCTCAGCTCCAAATCACTGCCCTCCTTGCGAAGTGGGTGCCCAGAATGCTGAAGCAGTTATCTAGCCCTTGGAGTCATATTGCTAGGCACCATGTCACTACGGCCATACCCCGCACCAGCCGGGTTTCCTTGGGATGGGAGGCTATCATGGGCAATCTTCCTCCGATCCATTAGAAAAACCAAAAATAGCCAGGCAGCTTTTTCAGGTGAGGTTGTGACAGTAGGTCAGTCTGAATCCTTGGACAACAATTTTCTGTCTAGTACTTGCTTCAAGGTTGGGAAGGATGGGTTTCTATTCGATCCTAAGATTAATACTATCTAGGATGCTCAGATCTGTTATGAGATAAGGGTTTGCTGCCTTCTCACGGGAAAACCCAGCCCTCCCCCACCACCCAACCTATTCCATTATAGTGGTTCGTTCTGTTGGTTCCTATTTGCACCATTGAAGCTTCTTCAATTTGATCCAGGGGAGTGGATGTGGAGGAACAAAACTCATGAACCCTTCCTGAACTACTCGGTGAAATTGGGCTATTCCCTGTTGTTGCCTAGGAGACGCTTTGAACGTAAATGGAGCAGCAAATGGGCTCATCTACCAGGCCCCCCGATTCCATGGAAAGTGGTCTAGAAAGATATTTGGAAGAAGCACATGGCTTCCAAAGTGGCTGCATTTTTATGGAAAATCGCTAATCGAATTCTGCCAGTGGCCACGGTCTTCTCTGACTCCCCTGATTCATGTGCCTCCTGCAATCTGCAAGCACCCAAAAGTGTGGAGCATTGTCTGATGGATTGCCCCTTTGTTCAGTTTGTTTGGAGGAAAGCTTTCACCTTCAATTCCATTTGGAACCCCAACCTAACATACTCTCCTACTGCTCTTTTGTTGAATGTTAAGGAGGGTAGGAACTTCTGCTCATGTCCTGTGTGGGAGTCATTAAGAGGGATTATTTTGTGGAATATTTGGAAGATGAGATGTAGAGTTGTCTTCCAAAATGAGAATCCGTGTTTGCAGAGAGTATATTGTATTGGGCTCATTCAGACTTGGTGTCTGAGGCCCGCAAGGCGTGGCTTGTCATTGTCACAACTCTTCCCAGGTGTTGTGAATCAAAGAGGAACTAGCTGCTTGCCTCATTCGACAACGGAAATATGGCATCTTCGGCAGAAGACTTTCAGACTCTAAGATGGTTTGGACAGACAACTTCCCTTCCTGCTGGTAGCAATCTTAGTGCAAAGAAGTCTCCCTTGGATGCAGATGACTCGGAGGTCAACTGGAGACACAAACGTAGCTCGCGGAAAGGCAAATCAAAAACACAGTTATCCTTCATGCACCGAAGCGGAAATGGGGTAGCATGTAATTGATTTAAGCTGGTTTTTGTGAACGGTTTAAAGCTTCTTTAGTGGATCTTCCCTTTTAGCTTCATCCTTCTTCAGCATGATCTGCCTCCTTGCAGTGACCTCCTTATCTTAGCTTGTTATGTATTCTGTAGCTTCCCCTCTTACTGCCTCTATTGCAGCATGTAGTGCAGTTGGTAGTTGGTTCTTTCTTCCTCTACTTAGTCGTATTTGCCAATCCTTGCCAATCCTTGCCTGGTCTCTACCTCTCTTCCCTGTTGAATGGTCAGAGAGTGGAACCTCTTTACTCCATCTTATGGCTCTATGTAAGGTTATTTTTTCCTTACGATAATAAAGTTCTCCAGGGATACAAATCCCCCTATTTATGAGGGAAAAAAAAAAAAAAAAACAAAACAAAACAAAACACCAAATTTTGACCTCAAAAGATAGAATAGAATATTCTGTCACAAATTCCCTGTTTTCTCATTGATGAAATTTCCAAACATATCCAAATAAAAATCAAATTATGGATGAATTTTCCAACCATGGATGATATCAGTGGATGAAACTACATTGAAGGGATGATTCTATCCAAATTTCAATGGATGAACAGAATATACGACTATTTGCTACAAAACTCAGTAGCCACTCATGCTATTTTCCAAATTTCCAAAAAAAGACCGCTGGCCAACCTGTCAACAAAACACCACTGTGGGGAGTGAGAGTAATGATCGAACTGGTGGAGAGATGATGATACATGAGCTTTGAATGCAGTTTGTTTCTCACACCCTACGTACGTGCCTACAGACAGACGCTCATATGATTTTCGAGTCTGCAGCTTGGGTATCACACACTCTAGCGCTCATGACTATCGTGGAGAGAGGGCCGTAGTAGATGTGTGAATAACAACTTGTGCTTTTCACGCAATAATGCACTGTACGCTCCTGCACACAAGACCCACACAGGGTATCTCCTCCAGAGATGAGGCACTGAGAACGACATGGCGGCCCCACCATGGCTGTAAAGGTCGCAGTTGGGTTTGGTAAGTACATGGTGTGCGGGGTGGTTGGAAGCGAGGTGGCGAACAGTGAAGCTACAGCTGGCCAACATAGCGCAGTAAGTATCCATAAGATTCCGCTCACGGAACTTGGGTGCGGATTAGGAAAACCTTGCTTGATGAGCTGAGAATGTATCGCCCTGACTTCTGGGGTTTCAGGGATCTGATGATCATTCTATGCCAGTAACTAGTGTAGCTAAATCGGCAATGGGGAAATTGAATCATGCATTTAGTACTTGTTGTGCACTGGATCTCTGGTGGCATTAACACCGCAATTCAGATTTCCATAGGCCTGCAGCATTCACCCTTGGAGAATACATCGTTTAAGTCTGTAGTCGAGCGTCAATTATCACCCTTGTTCAAGAGATCGCACAATTTGATCGATGGATGGACGACCCTCCCCTACTCGAAGAGCTTATGAAATATCAAGTTGTGCACACAACTAGATGAAGGAGATCTTGCCACTTCCTCCAGCCTGCACGATCGTCGATAAAGGAGACATGGGCCAACTAACAGACGACCAAACAAGGAGGGCTTAAACTTCTTGCTTCAGGCACCTGACGAAAAGAAGGAGTTCTGAGAGGGAAGGGGCCGGGCCCAGCATGACAAGCTGAAGGTTCACCTCACAAACGAAACTGTCTATATCCCTTCCTTGAGAAGGCGGCCTGGTAGTTCCAGGGTGTTTATGCCTTACTGTGCAGAGCCAAGGTACTCTTGGGCTCTGTCCCGGTCAATATTGTTCAGTCCATTTGGCAGCCCGAACTGCATATAGAGCAGTTGGCTCTGTAAATTTTCTTGGCGGGATGGAACAAAACGAACTGTATGTGTTCGGGCCATGACATACATTTCAAATCTTAAGTACAAGGTCCAAAATCTCTCTCTTCTCTAGCTCTTACATTGAGCTCGGACAAATTGTTGAATCACTGAGAGTTTGACAGTAATGCCGTTTCTTACGTTCTGTTCTTGGTCCGTGAGTGTGGACCGCACGAGTTCTAGCTAGACATTCGATATACATGTACATTTCAGTTCCATTAGACTCTCAATTGAAACTTGAAGAGGTCGAGCTGCTACTTGTGTACATGTACAAAGTATCGACCATTTCATCAATGTAGCCACAAATCTTCATCTGGACACCAGCTGTTGTGAGCATTTCCGCCGACTGTTTGGATTGAGATACCTGTAGACGTTCTTGAATCATGTGCAAGTTTGTTGATGCTTTTAACTTCAATTCACGCCCGCGTAGTATATAATTTAACTTCCTTGATTCAAGTACTTACGAGGGTCTCCTCGAGGTGCCCAGAGTTGAAAAGTGACCGTACTTGGCCTCTCAGATCATACAAAGTGCAGAAGTTAAATATATTAGTACATCTTGCAGCGGGCCTCACAAATGGAACTGGCGTGCACATGTGAGACCAGGTGTGAAAATCAGACCCTTAAATTGTGCAAAATTCCTGTAGATTCTTCCCTGCCCATGTTGAAGGCCTTGCAGCATGCAGTACAGTTACCACAAAATATGTTGACGACTCCTGATTTAGTTAAGTCTTATCAACTGGTGATGATAGAGTCATCACAGGCAATGGAATCATGCAAGATCTGAATCTTTACTCTAGATAAAACTCTTACAGTCCATGAATGTTACAAAAAGCGGAGGCCCAATATGGCCAATCAGCAGAGCGGAAGAATGCAGATCTATGCGACTTCACAAATATTGTATGTCGAAACAGTGCCAAAGCCCCGAAGTCAAGCTTGAGCCTTCAAGCCACACGGAACTCCCCGACAGCCACACGACTCTTTGACGACAACGTCCCCACTTCCCTCACCTCAAAAATAAAAACATGGTATCCATGCCTGTTACGGCTTTTCCTCTCATATTAGAACGGTATCGACTTAGAGATGCTTGGTCGAACCACCATGGCTGGCTGCTCCATCATGCGACGCCCGGCCTTGTGGTCACAACACCACACAACGGCGCCCACTGGCCACTCTACAATCGCTGCCACACAGAAAGCGAGGAAGCCCAGTGTTGGACCCACGATCTTGCATCGACATGGGTTGTCTGTGTTCCCGCACTCTATGCACAAGGGAATTGGCAGACAAGCCATTATACAGCCGCTCTGAGCTCTAATTCGTATGGCACCGCGAGTAGGTCCACTCAAAGAGAAGCACAAATCTCGACTGCTAACCCAAAAGAGATTGGAGATAAAGATGCAGATCGACAGAGAGAGATCCTGCAACAAACAAATCAATCCAAAGCTAACTGTTTTAAGACCGGACTGCTGTAGTATCGGAGTCACCAGATGCGTAGGAAAATCTTGGGAAAGTTCTCAAAAAATAGAGTATGAGGAGGAGCAGAGAGTGAGGACAGAGCCACAGATTTCACTCCAAACAGGAATTGAAGTTTGCAGGTGAGGTCTGCCTCTAAGACAATCGGACAGCTCAACGCAAGTGCTCGAGAGATGAACTCCTCCACTGCTCCCACACTCCCACGTGTGCCGGCTCACTGTCTGAGGCAACACTTGGTGTCGAGGAATTCTAGCACGTGGCAGACTGTCAGTGGACCTTTACCGAACCACATGATTCATGTTCTGCGAGACATGACTCACTGGAAGGCCAAGCGGCTTCAATTTTTATGTATCTTTTTCCTTTTTCTTTTTATTCTTTCTTTTTTTTTGAAAAGGAAATCGCTCCCAATTAATTAACCCCCTTCCATTTGTGGGCCATGAGACCTACAAGACGATCCCACACACGGGGCAGGGCAGCGGGTTTGAACCCCGAACCACCAGGGCGACATGCTGTGCACTTACCAGCTAAGCTACCAGCCAATGTACTTCTTTTGGAGTGGGTCTTTAAGAAACAAGTTTGTTGGCCCTGCCTTCCTAAGGCAGGACTACGCAAAGGGTTTCAGCTACTATAGCACCCATACTTTCGATTAGATTTCCAATTCGATCCAGACAGTTGTCAAGAGAATATTCTGTCTTTTAATGAATGACATCCGTTCAACTCCTTGTGCGTGCCATAAATGAAAGTCCATAGGATATTACTGTGCGTGCCACCTGGGTGATTCAGGGCTCAAATCCTCTTACCTTAATATTTATTAGTAGACTAATTATGTGATCTTCCATATTTTTACTACCTATATAATTACTATACAAGGGACCGTTGGTGGCGATGGCGGAGAGCTCCGAGGGGCATGTGAAGCAGCTTAGTTCTGGGCTGTGGTGACCTCGGATGCCTCGGCTCTTCTTCTTCCCTGTTCCTCCCTCCTTTGATGATTCTTTCCTCCTCCTTTTTTGAGCTTTTTTTCGTCTCATTCTCAAATCTAGTGATTTCTGATCACTTTCATTCATTTTCTTCCCCTTTGTCTTGGCAATGCTGATGAACAGCTTCCTCTTGATCAACTTCTTCGTTCGTTCAAGACGGTCTCGATGATCCAGCTAGGGCTTCTTGGTGACGACTTTCGCACATCATGAGGTCGGTGCCATCTTCATGACTGCCAAACAAACTGTCGGCGCTCTTCTTTACACCCTCTTCTTCCCGCCTCTCCTGCCTTTCAAGAGCAGCTTGATTTAGTCTTTTTAATACTCTGACTGGTCTGGCCCTGTCCCCCTTGGGCGGTTCCTTGCTCCCGAGATGTGTCCGAGCAGCTCTAGTTTCTCATCCTCTTTCCCCCACCCCTTTGCTTCGCAAATTTCTCAGCCTTCCTCGTGTGTTTTCGACTTGTCAGAATTCTCATTTCTGCAGCCGCCTCTAGTTGCTATGGCTTCCTTCATATCAGCTGTGCCCCAGCACAGAAGAGATAACCGCAGAGATGCCACGCCCAGTCAGGTTGTGCCTCCCAGGAGATACAACAATTTCCCTCGCAATTCGCATCAAGGGCTAGGGGTTCTGGGGGTTGGTCCGACTTCCTCCTTCGATCCCTTGGCGGACTTTTTTCAGCTGTGGAGCGAGAACGCAGGGGTGATTGATGAGAATCAGCCTATTCTTAAATTGGACATGGCTATAGTGAAAGAGCACTCCTTATTGCTTAAGGAAACCGGTATCCTGGTTCACTTTCCAGGTCGTGCAAGAGATAGATACTGGGCCAGGCGTTGGCCCCAGGAACACTTTGGCCCTGCAGGGGGTCTCACGCACCACTTCTGCATTCCGCTCGGTCAGGGTTTCTACTCAATCATGTTCATATCGGCTGAGCATGCAGAGAAGGCCTTACAGTTCAACACCATGAGATCAAGGTACAAAGTAAATTTGTTCCCTTGGTCTCCCGAATGGGGGCACAAGGGGGGGGGGGTGACTTGTAAGCCTCGCATCATCGCGCTCCCGTTCCTTCCAGGTAACTACTAGCGCTCTTTGCCTGAAATTGGGGCTCACTTTGGACCGTTTATTCGTTCCATCCTTCCGAATGACCACTTTTTCGCTGAGCAACAAAGAGATGATATCGAAAGAGGCCACTTCGAGGAACATCGTGACAGTGGAATTCCCAGGTTGGTAGTCATTATGCCAGAAAAGGCAAAGATCCGCGCACCATTAAGCTACCATCTTTGGATGGCTCCTTCATCTCGGTTGTGACCCAGGAGGAAATTCTTTCCATTATTTGCCATCATTGTCATCGAGAGGGGCATGTTAAGGCGGACTACCCTGCCCTGCATGGTAACGTAAATGAATCTTTCTCTTCTCTCCCCCTTGCTGGGGACTTCTAGGCAAGGGGGCTCCATTCTTCCCTCTCCATTAGTGAGAAAAAGGTTGGACTCCACCTCCCCTCATGAGCATCCCCCGGCAAAGAGGTTTCGGGACTCTTTCACTGGTTCTCCTTCGGTGAGCCCTAAGGTTTTTCTGCTGCCTCCTCGGTCACCAGTTTCTGCGACTATCCATCCTTCCCCCCCCCCCCCCGGCGGTGTTCTCTCTAGGTGGTGAGGAGCATCCTAATTTGGCCTCTTTTTTGTTGTCTCACTTGGCTTCTTTCTCGGATGTTGTCCTTTCTGAGGTCTCCTTAAATGATATTATTCCGCCCAATGGTTATTTGGTGGTAAGCATCAGAATCACGCCTATTATTGTTGGGTTCCCAGGTGGAAGTCCCTCAATCCTGCTCTCCGGCCTCTCCACCTTCCATAGTTCATGGATCTCTGACAGGGATATAAGAATGTTAACCCCATCTCTCGAGCTCAATCTGGTGGTGTCCAAGGTGATTGAGCTTTTCTTTTCTAAGCTCCCTTCTTTTTCTCTATTTGCTGACACCGCCCTCTTCTTCGGGGCCTATCTGGATAAGGACAACTTGTCTAATTTCCCCTATACCATACAGGTTCTCCCGTTCATGCATTTTTCTGACGTGTGTGACCAGGATGCAGGCGAGGGGGGGTTTAGGTGGGTTTCTGATTCAGAATTCCCCATTGATTGTGGCTCCGCGGTGGAATTGCCTTGGCTGGCTCAAACGTATGCTGCTGGGAGGAAGCTGCTGATGGCATCGGAAAAAACCAAAGGTTTGGAGGTGGAGCTACAAAATCCCCTCTCATCGGATGGACTGGCAGTTTTCAACATTAGGGATTTGGAGGCAAGGGAGGTCGCTCTGGCACCTGTGGAGAAGGATTTCCAAGCACTCCCATCGATGAGCCTTTATCAGCTCTCCCTATCTCATTTGTGCGTATTTGATGATCACTGGTGGTGCTCTGGTGCGGTTCTCTCTTGTTTTCGGAGGTTTCTCCCGCGGTGTCGGTTTTCAGGCAGTATGGTGAAGTGCTGCTCGGTTTTTAAGTTGATTCCCTGGCTGTCCAGATTAACGGCAGAACGCCAGTGATGGCAAGTTGGCCAATCTTCTCAGATTTAAGCCCTGCTGCTATGGGGATGTCCGAACACTTTCGATCTATCCTTCTCCAGCTCCAAGCCTTTGGGGGATCCGTTTTTTCTGGGCAGACTCACATGCGATCCGCGAGGCCACAAGGGAGTTGCCAACTTTACATGACCAGCCCGACCAACCTATTCATCTACTGCTCTTCTTGTTCCCCAAGCCATCAAGTCATGGATATGCCATGGGCTTCCAAGAATTCCCGCTTACCTCATGGAATATAAGAGGCATTGGATCTGATGCCTCTATGCCTAAGAGGAGAAGGTTATAGCATTGGGCCGGGGACTTTAGGAGCTCTAATGCTATTATCTTCCTGCAGGAGCATAAGCTAGATGCAGCTAAAATCTAGGCTTTAGGCTGTTCCCTTTGGCCTAGCAATGCAGCTTGGTGGAACCCTTCTATCGTGGACTCAAGAGGGGGTACAACTATTTTGATCTCTCCTTATCCCCGAGTATCTTGAGATCATCAAGAAAGCTTGGCTGTCTTCTGGTCAGGACTTCGCCTCTCCCTCGATTCGCTTCCTTTAAAAGCTGGAGGCTGTCAGAAAAATTGCTCAAGAGCTTTCTAGATCTTTCGGCATGAACAGAAATAAGAAAGAGAAGGCCCTCCTTAAATGCCTAGCTCAATGCCAGAAGGTAATGGAATCGGGCTGGGCTTACTCTCAAACATGGGATTCTTACATTTTGGCAAAAAGAAATTTAGCTAAACTCACTCATGCGAAGGAAGAAATTTACATGAGAAGGAAGGCCGACATCAATTGGTCTTTGAAGGAGGAAAAGATGTCTCGGTATTTCTTTCTTAAAGCCCAGCAACGCCATGCGGCTACTACCATTGCTTCCCTGAAAAATGAGCAGGGGCTACAACCAACGGCAGAGGCTACCCTAGAGGTTGCACTTGGGCCTCGACATAGGAGACGCACTTGTTTTTCTTGAAAACAGGTGACAAAGGCTTGAGGATGCATTTTTTTTTAATTATTTTACATTTTTTTTTTTTGAAAGGTCTGAGAGGATGCATTAATGGAGGAGTGGAAGACAAACCGTTTCTCGTTAAATAATATTATCTTTTAAAAAAAACTGTTCCCACATATACTTCTTAGACTCTTTTCATTGTTCTGTTGAAGAGACTGCATTCCCAAATATTCCCTACATCTTTGTGGAAGTATATAAGTCTCATCCTTCTACATACGTCTACATGAGAATTACCTTCTAAGATCCCATCACTTCTAGCAGGGATTGGGACACAAGCCCCTTGTGTTGTACACTCTCTTGAAATCGTGGCAACAACCTTGCTCCTACTCTGTCTCTTCTTCCTACAAATTGCCCACAAAATTGGCAAGTACCGATATCCCAGTGATTGCTCCGTCTCTCCCAAAACAAGCAAGATAGAGAGTGAGCAAGTGAGCGAGATAGAGTGAGTGATCAGAGAAAGTAGGGGCGAAGAGGGGAGAGAGGAAAGCGCGGTAGCGAAGGTGGGTGAGCAGTGAGCGGAAAGTGAAGATTTCGAGTTGGATGGCGATCACGGCATCGGGCAGCTGCCAAGCAATGGGTCCACGCAGCCGCAAACGTCCTCGTAGCAGAAGCGTCGGTGACCAGCGTCCCGGGGTGGGCCCCACACCTGCGCAAAGGCCCCGTGCTGCTCCAACACCAGCCCCATCATCCACAGTATCCCCACCACAGCAATTGTCAGGATCACATCTCCCAACACTGCCATCACCTGCACCAACACCACTTCTTCATGACCTCGGTTCTGATATCTCCAAACAACCTGAGGAGCGGCCAGTCCTCCCTCTCCGTCAAGCCTCATGATCAGCACATGTGCGACCGGACAACAACAGCGCAACTCCAATCAGCACCAGTGGTACACTCGAACTCAAACCAACCCAGAGTCGCTGTGTAGAGACCTTCCACCGAAGTGCATGGATGCCCAATGCTGTTTACCTCCCCGCCTGGCTCTCCACCCTGCGTTCAACAGAGAGTTCATAATCTTCCCCCTTTTTCTTCTGGAAGATCCAGTTTGCCAAATGTTCATTGATCTACATATATCATGCAATGCATACTTGAACCTATGACCTCCACGTTATAACATTTCTAAGACACTACAGACTAATCAACACACCTACGCTACATCTATGTATCACAAAAGCAATATATATATATATATATATATATATATATATATACATATGAAGATTTCCTTCAAGTTCCTTCTAAAGGGGTCTCTCTTGTGACGCCTGGGAGTTGCAACCTCTACAACCTTCGTGCCCAGCCCCAGCGTCGTCGCCGTTCTTGCACCCCCCACCGCCAGGCGCCCCAAGCGATGTCCTAAGCTGACTACAACATCATTGCAACCCCCTGTGGCAACACCATTGCGACTCCCCGGCGTCGCAGTGTTGGTCGTCCCAGCGCGGGGTGCCCCCAGCGACGCTTTTGTGAAGTTAAGGGCCGCAAAACCCAAAAAAAAAACAATAAAAAAACTCTCATTGTGGTGATGCTGTTGCGACGCCCTGGCGTCGCAGAGGCGCTGGGGCGCCCTCAGTGACGCTTTTACGACGCCGAAGTGTCGCAACGTCAAAAATAAATAAATAAATAAAGATCGTGACATCTTCACCAAGGCTTTTACATGCAGTCCGTATCTCTCTGCAACTGGTCCATCTGGTTTGTTGTATGAACATCTGCGCAACTGCTTCAATCCCCAGGACTTTGCTAGTGGCTTCTCCCAACTCTTTCAGGTTTGCTTTCATATTGCTAGTGGTCGCATACGTGCTCCAGTGGCACGCCTGCTTGGGGCATCACGACTCCTGGCTATATCCAAACACACCGGTCCTGGCATACGTCTTATTGTCGTGGGGGAGGTCATCTACTGTCTGGTTAGCCGTTCTATCTGCCTTCAATATCGAGATGCATTCTCCGCCCACCTCTTTCCACATCAGTTTGGCGTTGCCACTCCAGGAGGCTGTAAAACTGTTGTACACGGGATCCGCGCTGCATTTGACCTTCATCCTGACTGGGTTGTTCTTCAAGTCGACGTCAACAACGCCTTCAACACTGTTTCACGCGCTGCCATCTTTCAGGAGCTCCGTTCTGCTGGAGGTGATTTTCATCAGCTTATCCCTTTTGTCAGACTGTTCTATGCGTTTGGTGCTCCCCTATTTTACAGTCACCATTCTCGCACATGTAACTACAATATCATACAGTCGGAGATGGGCACTCGTCAAGGCGATCCATTAGGAGGTCCTCTTTTTGCCATGCGCTCTTACGTCCTCTGCACAAGCATGTGCTTCTTGTCTATTCCCTTCTGTTGCAGATGACACCCATATCGTTGGTCCAGCATCCGAGGTCCTCCCGGCTTACAGTCATTTCATCACCTAGTTGCATCTCTGTGGGGCTCTCCATTCAGCATCGCAAGTGTGTCGCGTGGTCTCCATCTGGTTTACTATCTGGCTTTTCGCCACCTGCCCATTTTCTCACACCATCTGACGACATCCGGATCTTGGGCGTTCATTTTGGCACCACCTCATTCACTTCAATTTTTTTTTTTGGAAAACGCACTTCAAGAGGATATCTCCCATTCTGAGCTCCTTCCTAGGCTTGGGGATCTACAGGTTGCCAATGGTACTCTCACAAGGTGTTTCATTCAACGACCATCGTACCTTTTACGGTCTTTTCCACTTACCGCTGAATTCTTGCAGTCCTTGTCGTAGTTTGATGCTCACATTATGGGGGTTTTTGGTCGTTTACTGGGGCCTGGTGCTCTGGATGGTTCCCAAGGGGATTTACCTCGGCAACAAGCCACCTTACCTATGTCCGCTGGCAGAGTGGGTCTACTCACCACTGCCACCACAGCTTTTTGTGCTTTCCTTAGCAGTTGGGCTCTGGTTGCTCCAGCCCTTGCGTCTCGATGTTTATGTGACCAGTGGCCCCTACTCATGGATAACATTGCTCACGTGGATAACGGTCCACTCTCATTCCAACAACATCTCCGATCTGCACGGGACCTTCTTCATCCATCAGTGCGGGCTTGCCTTCCGCCATTTGAGCAGTTGGTTACTCAGGGCTTGGACCATCTTCCAGGAGACCATCGTGGATCGCGTGCACCAATAAACATTTTCTAGCATTTATTTCTAATGCATCTTTTGATGTGCATCGTGCCAGGCTCTTATCTTGCGCGGAACCAGGGGCAGGTGCGTGGCTTATAGCAAGACCCACTATCACACCGTTTCGTTTGTCGTCTCCAATCTTTGCCACGGCTCACATCCTTCTGTGCTTGGCTTACAGCGCTGTGTTTGTCACCAACCCATTGATCCACTTGCTGTTCATCTCCTTCGTTGTCCATGTGAAAGAGATCGTACAATGACTCATGATGTTGTGCGGGACGCCGTCGCCTCTGTTGCTTGAGAGGCTGGATTCCATGCATTGCGGGAGCAAACTCACATGCTTCCCTCTCGTACGCCTCAGTCCACTCATCGGTGAGTCGACATCGTCCTATCTCGAGATGGTTTGCGCACCTTTGCAGATGTTGTCATTGCTGATCCTACTCGATCCGACTTACTTTCTCGCTCAGCCTCTTCCCAAGGCACTGCCGCTTTGATTGTTGCACAGACCAAACAATGAGACTATCAAAACCGTCATCCCACAAATGCGTTTCTTCCAATGGTTGTCGAGATCTTTGGATGTCTTCATCGTCAGTTCGACGACTTTCTTCGTACTTGTGCTCATCATGCTGCTAAGAACAAGATCAATGGCATTCCCCATGCTTCTGTCTTCGTAGCTTTCTATAGACAACGGGTTTCCGTAGCTCTACAGAGGGCGCATGCTATGTCCATCTCGTATCGGGCTACTGTAGCTGGCATGGCTTTGTCTCATCCTTCTGCTCTTCCCGACGTCACACCCATTTCTTTGTCTGATGTCATTCAGGCAGTTGGATGGGATGATCATTTGGTTTGATTAGCTTGATATGCTTTCTTTTTCATTTCTTTATGTTAACTCTTCCCTTGCTATGGGAACTATCCATACTTTGTACAGTCTCCTCATGTCAGTTTGTAAACAAGCGGCTCCGCCACAAGAGGCTCCTGTCTTTTGGTGATTTTGTGGTTGTTGTTTTATACTTTTTCTAGGTCTTCATGAATCATTCCCATCAACCCTCCATAGACTAGGCTTAATGGATAAGCCTAGTTCTCGCCCTAAAGATGCCTCCACAATGCATCTATCCCTTGCGGTTCCATCAACCCTCTAAAGACTAGGCTCTCTCTCTCTCTAAGCCTAGTTCTCCGTTCTCCACCTAGGCAAGAAGTCTCCACAATGCCTCTATCCCTTGCAGGACAGAGCCAATAAAAGTTTCAACATCTTCCCTTTGATTTGACCATCAAACAATTCCCCCATGTCACAAACATGAACATCCAATCCATATAGAAATGATCTTTCCAATGGAAAGCTTCTCTATTTTCTTGATTAGGAATCTGATTTATGCTACAAGCTTTTTTGGTGGTGGGAAGCGGTGTCATGCCCTCAGACATGAGAGAGAAAGAAAGCGCTCATGACGATCCATGGTGCCTGCCTTCCCGTACCGTACCCTGGTTGCTCGAAATCTCTCGTCTCACTCTCCCTTACGCTATGGCAAAAACACCGAACATAAACCCTCACTCTAAACCCCTGAGCCCTTTACAACCCAAATTGCATATATGTATGCACTAAATTCTTTCGTCAGTTGTGAGTGGTAGAGAAGTACCACGACTTCAACAAGGCACTCCAGCAAGCCGGCGGATGTGCGACATTGACAGAAAGAACGATGAGACAGGCCCTGGAGTGGGGAAAGTGCAGGGTTGCGGTCTTAGCATTTGGAACGCTGGGGGATGTGCTTCCTGTAGCTGTAAGTGCACTGGTATAGGAGTTTTTCCTGTTAGGTGGTACTGTTAGGCTGCCGAGAAAGCATAGGATGCGCGTGGATTGGCTTTTTATGTGGCTTTCAATTGATGTAATAAGAAAATGGTGATCGGTGGCGTTGTCTCAAGCATTTGGGACAGGTAAACCCCTACTTGGTAGATGGATTAACTAAGCGATAGTTGGTTGAATGGCCCAGGGATGTACAATCCTATCAGGCTGATGATGAAAAGCTTGACAGGGGGTTGGCATTTTTTGCCTGAGATCTGGCTTTTCCTGTAATTGACCTGAATGTAGCGAGACTGGTGTAGAGTCATGGGTCACCAATTAGCAGCAGTTTGAACTGGGATAGTTTTGACACAATAGATCAATTCTGCAAATCCTTCCAAGAGCCACTAAGCCTTTCCAGATGGGTGTTGGGGTTACACATTTCACAGAATGTCTTCAAATCATGTGTACAAATCAGTAACCAGCACTAAAAAGTAGGGAAAATGATGTTGCTAATCTAGTGCTCAAGTGAGAAAGGATAAGAAGAAGGGAGTGCAAAAGAATATGTTGAGAGGAAGGGACCTGGGCTGATGTTTAAGCAGGTGGTGGCAGCAGCTTTAGCCAAGGCCAAGGAAAATTGTGCTATCACTTTCATCACCCACACTGCTCATCAGGTATTTGTCAACAGTCAAGGATCTCTCTATTATATGAATGTCTCGGTCCTCTACAAGGACTCTGGTTTATTTTTGGCTATTGTGGCATAATATACTTTCCTGACTTGGTATGTATGGCAAGCACTGTACCATGAGTAACCCTATCCCTTTTTGCCCTTCTCGACAGCAAAGCGTCCATGAGGTGGTTAGAGTGTTCTGGTTGTAGACATTTACATCTTGCAAGTACACACACACACACAGTTAATTTTTTCTAGTCAATGCTCTAGTGTCCACCACATGCTTGTAAGCTGGTCCACCCAGCAATGGACAAGAGTGCATTGTACCCAAACTAGCTTCTTGGAGTTTTCCAAGTCACTGCTGGAAGATGCATGTTTTCAAGAATGTGAGCAGGTCTCTGCATGGAAGATTGTAGGTTTCAAGTATACCCGGGCAAGAAAACAAGCCTGGGTCATAAATTTGGGCATCCTCCTCCTAACAGGAAAGTCGTAGCCCAAAATTTTTACCTTGATAGGAACCCTTGCTGGTTTGAGTTTTGGTCCATGCAAGTTATTGTTGCAAACTCTGAAAATGCTGCTGCTGTGTTTTGCAGGATTTAAAGAGGTCTCTAAGTCAAGCAGGGGTATCATTTCTTTCTGTCTCAACCCCTCCCGTTGTTCCATCCCCCAGGAGCAAGGAGAGTCCTTTGGAGCCCAAAATTGCAAGGTCGACAGACCCTTGGCATGAACAACTCGAGGAAACCGGTGGTAATTTTTGTTTTTGGTCTAATTTATTCTACTCAACATGAAGCCACCATCCTCTAAACGGGGAGAATGGAGATGTTTTTGTGGCCCAGTGCTAATGATTTGCGGTTGTGAAAGGGGAGCCATGTCTAATCTGTGGGCATGATGCCGAGAATACAGTATCTCTCAGTCTGGAGGTGCGCAGAGAATGAATTAACAGAGACTCAAAAATTTCTGGTTAAATATATAATGTTGCGGCATTCATGATGTCATTTCTATCCAGGTCCAGGTGAGCGAGACTTTGACTGTTTGAAGGCCGCTCTCGAGGAACAGCACCGTGAAGAATGTATTCAGGCTGTGGATCAAGTGCTGGGGGCATCGCCGGATGGAAAGGAAGACTTCATCATATTCAATTTTTTCGCCCTGGTAAATGCATGTTGAAGATTGTCTCTGAATTTACGACATCTGTGTCTGTTAAGGAAGGTTGACTCATTGGAGATCAATTTTTAAATAGACACCGCCTAGAAGCTTCATCCGTTCAAGTCAGCTCTGCGGTGGTAACCTTGGATGCTAACCAACCTGGAGAAAAGAGTAATTTCTAAATTTAACTTCTGATTATTCTAACTCCACTCATGGCTGCATACTGACTGTATGCTGGAGACCATGGATCTGTAACTAAACTCAAATCTTGAGTACTTAGGTTTCATCTCAACATATATGTGAACAAGTCAAGCTTCCCTTGGTTCTGTCCTGCTTGGTGTGCAGGAAGGCTGGCACTTGGCAGAGCTCTACCGTGTGCCATGTGCAGTTGTGGCTCCCTATGTGGTGCCATACAGGTTGTCACAAACTCTGCCAAGTGCTCAATTCTGGCCACTGGTCCTTGTATGTTGATGGAAAGTTCAAGAGTGCTGCCCTAGAGAGAGTGCTAAGAGCATTATAGGTTGTCTGTGTGACAAGCATGTAGCATCTCCGTTGCAGTGCTCCAACATCATTTGATCGGCGGTTTCGTTCAGTGCACCCTTTGCTGTACAGGCGTCTTCAGCAAGCTGTTCCAGGAGAGGTAAGATCCATGAACCCTTGGAGGTGGCAGCAAAAACACAAGTTGATTTTTCTGTCAAATTCGAAGTTCAATCAGAGGGTTAATATGTGAAGTGAGCCATATGTCGATCTTTGTTGTGTCTAGCAAGGCAGGTGGGATGGGGGGAGGTGATGCATTGGATGTGGCCCCTTTTCACTGACCGCTGGGCAGCCTGGCGCACCAACCGCCTTCACCTGAGCTCCTGCCCTCTAACGGTTGGTCCTTTGAATCCTTCATCCATCTGTAGATCCATGTCTAGAAACCAAACATGCACACGCACCATGTGCTAACTCACTTCTCTTTTGCCAGTCATTCTGTCAAAAGTCTTATTTGGATTACCTATACATGAGCAACCTGATTGTGATTCCATTGCTTTGTTCTCAAAGGTACATGGACAGCTCTTTGTGTTCATAGAACTGGTTCGCAAGTTTTGTCCCTGGCCTGAAAGTCCTTTTTCTTTTCTGGCTTAAGGATCCTGTGACGGAGCTCCCAAATGCACAGGACTGGCCGTGTGCTCCTCTGCTTTTGTAAGCCGTTCCTTTTTTCTGACTCTGGCTCTGGCTTTGTCTGTCTTGCCTCTCCATTTTTACAAGACTCTCTATTTCTCTGGCTCTGGGTTTGTCTCTCTTTTTCCTTGGCTCTATCAGAAATAGCCAAGAGTGTCTATGCTCAACGTAGATGTGTTACACACTGAAACTACAAAATAATAATCGCTATATATTGCCACTCTGATGAATGGGATAACATTATTTCTTAGCAGCTGTGTTTGTCCTTAGTCTGGTGGTGTATGCTACAGGTATGGTTTCAGCCCAGAGGTGGTGGAGTGCCCTGGTGAGTATTTTCACTCTTGTCAAGTCAATCTCAAGTTGGACAAAATGTTCGCTTAGATCGTACACATCACGTTTTAGGAGATTTTATTTGTAATATACGCAGTTATGGTTCTGAGGGAAGGGTGAAAATTGGTTACATAAAGAGTACCGTTCTGTACAGCCTACTATTTGTGTTGGGTGCAGCTTATTGGCCAGCTACTGTTCATGTCTGTGGGTTCTGGTATGCCCCAATTGAGTGGGATGCCAGCAATTCCAGTCATGAAGGGACATCCAACCTTGTGAAGTACTTCATAGAGAAGCCAAGTCTCAGCCCAGAAGGCGAAGCAGGTCGACTGGCAATAGAAAGGCCCCCTTTCTCTACCCCTAGCAAACTTCTGCAATTTTTGGGGAACGAGAAGGATAATGAAGGGGGACTTACCAACAGCAGTCATCCAATATTTGTGGGATTGAGTTCCATGGGAAGGTTTGTATTGGTGACTTATCTTCTCCATGCAGTATCCCTCTTTCTCTTTCGTTTTTGTGTTTCGTTTATGCTCAGTAACCCAATCATATTCCCGCATCTTCTGGAAACGCTTATTGTAGCTGTTTGCAGCTGATTGAATCCTAGAAGCGGCATGAGTTCAAGTTTGATGTCATCCCCATACTTTGGCCAGCTGGTGGAATGGCTTGTGCTTCAGTCTCGGGCTTCTTGTTTTCCAAGGGTTCCTGGGTTGAGCCTTCAGGCTGCGTTTGGTTTGTGTTCCTGTCTTGTGGGCTTTGAGCGTTGCTGAGATGTTTGGTGAAGAGGTTTCTAAGTTTGATCTGGATGAATCTAATATGGAGGACACCTGTTCGATGCAGTATGGGATACATGGAGAAACCAGAGGGAATGCTAAGGTTGTTAGAAGCAGTCCTGGAAGCGACGGACAAGCGAGCCATTTTGTTTACTGCTGCCCATCCCCCTCTTGATGCTGCAATTGGCAGAGCTCTGGAGCAGGACATTGCAGAAAGTCAACCTCCTCATCGTCAGGCAGTCCTCTACCACATGTTGTTTTCCTTGCATGAAGTCTCATTGATTATCAGGTTAGATACATTCAGGTTTTTTAATGCCATGCATGGGAGCAAGAGATGTTCTCACCTTCCTTTCCATGCTGAGAGAGAGAGACTTTGAGGGATATATACAACCAGCTTGTCAAGGCTAGGCAAGGTGTTCACTAGCCTACACATACTCTCAAGATGACAAACTCTCAGTGTATGGGATATTCTACTACTGTTCTCCTTCTTTGGCCATCTCTTATTGTCGGTGTACTTTCTTAATAAATGATTTGGATTAAGCCAAGTAGCTCTTGCAATGGAGGTGGTTTAGCCAGAGATTTGGACATTGTGTCAGCCAATTTGATAAACAGTGGCAAATTCTGGCAGAATTACGTTAGAGCACATCAGATACCAGCCCTGCACAATCCTGTATCGAAGCCCAGCAGTGCAGGCAAAGACCTATTCATGGCTCAACCTGTTGTGGGACAACCTGTTATCAACCTTTTGAAAGATGGGGTCACAATCTGCAAGGGACGGCTATTTTGTTTCTCTGGGTATGCTTACCTCTTGGAATTTTGTTTCAGCACTTTTATGGATATGAGTTTCCAGACGTACACTATGCATGCAGATCTGGATCACAGCTGATTCAAGGCATGCTACACAATGTGCCATAGCAGCAGAATTGAAAACTTGGCGAGGCTAAGAGAGAATGCACTCATGCCATTCCCTGCGAACGTAGGCTTGCCATAGCCTTACATCTTAGACCCTCCCGGAGCCTCTTGTGGGGTTCGCACCCACCAGGGTCTGCAGGCTGAGAGAGAGAGATAGAAAGGGATGTTTACTAATTAACCAGTTTTGTGATTTTAGAAGTATTGCATGCCTGGGGGCCCTAATCCCTGTAGACTGGTTACTTGCATGGAGCCAGCGTCCACTTATGAAGGCATAAACTGATCTGCTGCAGTCCAGGCATTGCACATGCCAGTCTGGAGAAGAGGGGGAAGGGAGGAAATAATGCAGAACATCCACATGTGGTCCCAAGGGCCCATGGGACAGAGTAGAACAACAAGAAAACCACATCAAATGACTCATGTGTTGCCTAAGGATGGAGTGCTTCATGCAGGTGAGCTGCGAGGCACTTTTACTCAAAGGAAGAAGTGTAACTGAGCTTTCTGGTTTGATGGTGGCGTGAGGGACAAAATCAAAATCTTTAAGAAGCATGTGTACAGTCTTGTCGTAAGCAGCCAGATCCACCATTGTAAGAAGAACAAAAATATTATGAAGATCATGTTGCTAACCTGCTTGCCAGATAGCTTTTAAAAGAAAGAAGGAGGCTTTTTAAATTCCACAGAGAGCCCGGGACACAGTAGAACAAGATAAGGATCTATGTGTATTTCAATCATTTCTTGTGGATGGGTGGTGGGAACAGATCTGTCCCTTACAGCTGGCTGCTGCCTAGATGCTCGATGGCCATCCATCATGGTGGCAGGTAGTGCTTTTGTGGTTGCAGAAGTTCTCATTTATAGGTTTAACGATATCTGTCCCATAGGTAGCAAAACCTGATGGGATTAAATTGATTTGCACATTTTAACTGTTCAAATGTTACGTTATGGTCAAGAGATTGATGTTCCTGCTAAGCTGTCTATTTCTGTCGGATGCAGTGGGACAACAGCAGCTTCATTGTGGTCAGGAGTTCCGCAGGTATCTTCCTTTTCTACCTTTCCATTTGTATATTGTATATATGTTGTATATTGTAGAGTCCCCAGCTCCATCTAGCAAACTGTCTGTTTTTGTGATTGGGTCTTAAGATCCTTGTGATCCTGATCCCCATCTCCTGCTGGGAGGAATGGTTATCCTGCAATCTTGTCACCCAGGACGGGGAAGGATCCATGTGTCCTGACAGCAGGTAGTAATGTTGACTGGATAGATCAATCTTTCAAGTGGTCAAGGGAGTTTTTGTCAAGGACTGTGTGAGTGTACCCACCGTCCTCAGCACAGGCTACTGTTAGATGGATATAGCATCTGATTTCATTCTCAAATTGAAGGATTGGACATATGATACTGCAGATAATTTGCCCATTTATCCTGGACCAGTACTATTGGGCAGAGCGCATGGCGTGGCTGGGTGTAGCACCTCAACCCTTAAAACCCAACCACCTGATTCCAGATATGTGTGGAGAACCCAAGGAATTTGCTGAAGCAGTGAGGATGGTCATGTCTGCCATAATTGAGGCTTCCAGCACTGACCTGCAAATTTGTGCCTCTGCTTTCAGTAAGAAGATTCGCATGGAGGTGGGAGCCTCTTCCCTCTTTATTTGGTCTCCGGATGTTGGTCTCTCTTTGTTTTTTCGGGGGAAGGGGAACTTCTAATCTTTACTGGTCCTCATTGCAAATGCCAAGAGATGAATGGTGATACTTGGGTTGAGAGCGTTGGAAGAAGCACCCAATTTAGGGCATAATCTCACAGCACGATCATGGATGGCTCTACATGTACATGCCTGGCGTCATAGAGTGATTGTCATCTTCCGCATGTTTGAACTTTCATGTTGGTTATATTTCCTGAGACTGTCAGCCTTCAGGAAGGCAGTGTTTCTTTCCACGCCTTAGGCTGACAGGTGATTGCTTTCAGATGTGAACATTTTATTATACTTTTTGCAGGATGGGACTGGGACGGCAGTGCATATATTATCAGAAAAGTTTGGTTTCTGATATGCATGACACTTGAAGGGGACGGTCAAGAACTGTTGCTTGCTGTTTGCAGAAGAACATGATTTTCCAGGATTCGGTCACACAGTCTGAGCTTGGACATTTTCGGGTGTTCAAAGATTTGCATGGAATGAAATGTCAACTAATTGACGTAGTGTAGAGCATATGACGAGTTTTTGACTGCATCAGAAGCCAGGGCACTTGGTAGAGTTAGTAACAACCAGTCTTGTGCGGGTTCTGCCTGGATCCTAATTAATTGATTAAATAAATTAGAAAAATCAGATTAATTAGGGATAAAATTATTTTTGGCTGGAAAAAACTTTAAATCTAATAATGAATTTTATTTTAAGAGAGATTCCTTCAAAATATACCATGAATATGTACTGCTCATTTAACACAAGAATTAAAATAGAAGTTTGAGTTCCTTTTTTTTTTTTTAATTTTAATTTTTCAAGGGGATGAAGCCCCGATAATTTATTTCTGGGGAAAAAATAACCTCCCTGTGGGGCCATCCGAGTGGATGAAAGTATTAGCTTAGACTCGAGAGGTACCCCTAGAGCTTGGCTATGGCTTGGCCATTTTTTACTTTTCAATATCGATTCTTTAAAAATGTTAAGAATAGTAACATCCCTCAAGGATAGATCACTATAGCATGGATGTGTGGGATCTAGCCTAATAATAATATAAGACGCCTCCTTTGGGAGGTGTAAATTATGGTCCCATGGGGCACAACTTTGTGACACCATGTTGTGGATTTGAACCTATAACCGCTTTTGAGGTGGTATGTGGCCATTACCATTGGGTTACAACATGGTTGAAATGCCCCATAATTGCCTGGTCTAGAAATGACCTGTTTCATCCAAAACGGCAATACACATCCGTAGTATAATTTTTTGGCATATAATGCCGTTAATCCGTTACAATGATATCTAGGTTAGGGTTAGTTTTGGGCTAGTGGCTACATTCTGGCCCTTCATCAGATCTAGGGTTACAAAACGGCGCCGTGGGTTTTGGCTTGTTACGCCTTGTCACGCGGCGGACAACTAAAACTAGGGCTTTTGTATAAAGACGGCGCCCCGACACAAGGTCAGGGCGGTGTACTCGGGTGTTAGTGTATATGTGATTTTGGTGTACAAGCTTTGGATAAGAGCTGCTTTGTGTCAGATCCGTGTGTTTGATCCTCCTCTCGCGCATTGCCTCCTCTTTTCACTCGCCCCTTTGTTGTGAAACCTTGCTTCTTTAGAGGAAATGAATATATGCTTCAGGCTTGTTTTATGGTGGAGAGAAACCAGGTACCATAGGCGTTGGTGGATCTTGCCCCCGCTGTCAGGGGAATGGCTACCGTTCGTGACTTGTCTTGTATAGCTCGTAGAGAAGGGGAGAGCTTGTTTATTCAGACTAGTGTGGATCTCATTGTTGAAACTAATCTTAGTGTGGAAATTAATCCTGTTGTCACTCCTCATTCTGCTGGTGTTGTTCTTATTGCTCCTCCCGTTGTTGAACCAACCCTATCGTTTCTCACTCTGCTGACGTTCTTGCTGTTGCTAACAAGCCAATGGAGCGCGGCCTGGCAGTGTTGCTTTGCTAGCGTCGCCTCTCCCTGAACCAACTGTGTATATTCCAGCCCTTGTTGTTTCATTGGGTTCTCCTGGTGGTAGTGATTATGACAATTTAGATGAGGCAGAGGAGTGGTCGCCAATGTTTGAGAAATCTGACAGCTCTCTAGATAGTTGTGATCCGGAATACTATAATTTGAGAACTTTGTTGATCCTGGACTTGAGTATTTTGAGAGTAGGCAGCAGGCAGCAGAGTTAGACAGGGATATCGAGTTGTAACAAGTAGTGGATGATCTGTTGTGTGAGATATATGATGAGGATTAGCTTTGGTTTGAGCATATAGAAAGGGCTGTCAAAGGTAGCACCCACACCCAAGACTACTAGATCAGACGATTGTACTGTCAAGGCCCCACCCTTCAAACCATCAACCAACTGTGAATAAGTAGGCGCCAAGGCGCAAGGTCGGAGCTCAAACCGTAACGCCCTCAAGATCAAAGCCCCCGTGCCTTGTAACATCAACAACAACCACTTCACCCTACCACACCAAGGCCATGATTAAGCTCCGCACTTCGAGCACCAGAGACAAATACAAACCTACTTCTAACTAGGTCAATTCTCGATGATGCAGAAAATGCAACTTCATCGTTCTGGACGGCAAACGTTCTTTGTTGCGTAACTTGAATCCTCTCCCAACAAGCTGTCTGGCTCTGGACACCACCGCACCAGGCTCAAGCAAAGGTCTCGTGAACACGGCCTCGTGATGACTAGTTAACGACAATCCTGACCGTATTTTGTTTGGGTTTCCTCATCCTGTACTCAGATTTGCTTCCCATTGAAGTACGAGTTCCGATCACACTCATGTAAAGAGTGGGGTTTTGAACAAGCCATCATTCTTACCGCTCTATCTCATCATAGTATTGTGATTCAGTTCCCAAACATAAATCTTGTATCAAAATTTAAGAGAAAACATTTTTCAAATGATAGAAAGCCTGTCGTGCGCATACATATCGCTACACAACTACATCGTTGTCCAAAACCACACAACACATGTGCACACCAAACACTAGTCTATCACTAGTCTGTCACTAGTCCACCACTAGGCTGCCACTAGTCCATCACAATGATAAATAAGAAGAATACAAGCTCTCACGAGTTCACACAAACTGATGCATATATATAATCATCACTCAAATACAGTCGAGCCAAGTGCACCCACGCCATGGGGAATCCACACTACGGCGCCATAGCTAAGCGCGGTGAGGCTCAACTAGATAAAGTTGAGCCCACCGCGCTTGCCGTGAAGATAACTACTCTAGGGCCTAAATCTATCTTGACCCCTGGATTGACACTTGGGCCAATCCCAAATGTTAATATATAAAAGCTAGCTATTTCCTAGCTAACTTCACACCGGTGGTAAAATAACTTGACAGCTGTCGTGCGCATACATATCGCTACACAACTACATGGCTGTCCAAAACCACACAACACATGTACACACCAAACACTAATCTATCACTAGTCTGCCACTGGTCCATCACTAGGCTGCCATAGTGCAACCACTAGGCTGCCACTAGTCCATCACAATCGTCCCCCTAGCTGGTGCTTAGGTCCCTTTAAGTTCAGGTAGTCACAAGATGTGATAGTGACCGTAGCCTCACTGATTCCTCCACCACTGTTCCTACTACACTCAAACTCGATAGATCAAGAAGCCGGGTGCAAGAGTTGCCCCATCGTTAGTCGTCGACTTGCAGCTTGTGAACTTGAGCCTGGGATCTCGTGTATGGACTCCTATGAGCTTGGCCTCCCATGTCTTGTTAGCTGCCACTAGTCATATCCACTACCACTATCCCAAGCAGTGTAGACATAACCAATCTCCATCAGGAACCTTCTCAAGAGGTGGTGTCAAGCATCCCGTGTGCCAATCTCTTGAGCATCGATCACACACCAGTATAGTGGCTGCCCCTTTGGCAGACCCACACAGCATGCACCTCAAACCTGTAGGTACCACTACCAAGTTTAGGTCAACTCTGCCATCGACATTGGGAAGGTGACATGGCGCACAATTACGCACATGATCCTTCCAAGTCATGCCATAAAAATCAGGACTCCTGAGGGTAACATCTCTCGAACCCTCAGAGTAATACGTCTCGCAGTCACATCCAAGGTCGTAGGAACAGTCTCCTGCAAATAAACATAGTCACTAGGGCTAAACCTTCAAACCCCAGGACGATATCCTCCACCACGTATAGTGGCATACCTCAACGTATCATGGTGCTGTGCAATGGCAAGGTTCTCAAAAGCCATAGACATGACTTTCTTGAACAACTCTACACGTTGATCACATGCACGTATCCACACGTTCAGATCGTCAAGATTAAGGACTTGAGCAGTGTCCATACGAATGGCTGCAGGCAAATCCGGCTCTCGGCCAAAGAGAAGGAAATATGGTGAGAAGGAGGCAAGTGATGCTTGCTTGCTGAACCTGTAGCCCATGGCTATTAACCAAGGTACCTGAAGATCCTAATCTCCTAGGTGCCCCTTCTGCAAGCCATACTTGCGCAAACCCCTCTTCACTTCTCTGCCAAGCCATTGGCCTCAAGATGATACGGTCACTGTACCAGCTGATCTCAACGCAAGACTTGACGAGGCCACACGCCAAAACGAGGTAATCATCACAGATTTTGCCTACAAAGAGATTATTGGAAGTTGTTTTTTCCCTTCCCTTTGCACTCGCCCAGATATCTCGTATGCAGTTGGCACTACATCCAAGTTTAGTGATAAGCCTCGACGTCACTACTACAGATTAACATTTTTATGACTACGGGTAATATAAACCTTGGTAACCATGACTATATATGTGACTACAAAGTGATGAAACCCATTGTTGGGCGCATTTTAATATATTTTAATATAATGTAGTCATACGTTTTACAACATGACTAGGAGCCGCGGTCAAACATTGTTGACCAAGAACATAGGCTTGGTTTATATAACTAGTAGTCATACGCAATACTACGCGTCGGACACGTGCCACATAAGCTTATGACTAAATGACTACACCACTACTACACATTGATGACATGCCATATAAGCTTATGACTGCATGACTACAAGAGGTTTCACATCTCTGTTTCTATGATTATATCACTACACGTGGCATCTTAAGGCATATACATGAATGAGTTTATCCATTGGATGACCTCATCCATCTATCTTTAACGAAGCACTTGTCATATGTGAACATGTGTCCATTTGATATTGGCAAAATATTGGACCTGGAGCTCAAAGCAGTTTGCAGTTTCACTATGTAGTGGCGTGGGCAAATATCACGAAATAGTAAGTAGCATACTTCATTGAGTCATGCAGTTTGCAGACTTCGAATTGACTTGTAATCGTCGTCCTTATTTGCAGTCCTCAAGTGTACAATTTGATACATTCCCCCCTTCATGACATTGATATTCGACTATACAATGAGTTCTTTTAGTGATGCTGAAGCCGGACAAGGTCACAATTGGTTGCGTTTGCAATGCATGTGCGAGCTTGGTAGCCCTGAAATTGGAGTACATCCTGAAAATGGGAATAGTACCAGAGGTATTTGTTCTAAACTCTACCTGGGTGGACATGTATTTTGAATGTGGTAGCATCAAGGATGACAAGGGAGTGTTCGATGATATGGCCGAACAAGATATGGTGTCTTGGAATGCAATGATTGCAAATATGCCCAGCATGGTTGTCATAGGAGGGAGGACCTACAAGTAATTATAGGCATTCACTATGTCATTTCCCCAAAAAACCCACCAATTGTCGAGGGCGGCGGTACCTCCATTTTCTTCTCCTCTCTCCCCGTTTGTCGAGGATTTTTGCCATGTAAGAGTCTGTTCGTGTTTGTAACTGCGGAGTAAGGTAGTCGTAAAAGCACTTATCACTGCAAATGCAGTGATATCCATAGTCATAAAAACGTTAATCTGTACTCACGCGTGCTCACTCCGGTGCCTTTTCAAGAATCATGAAGTATCTGGCTCACCCGGAAGCAGCCTACGTCGGGAAGCACAACCGAATTATCTAAGTACATTGCCGCAGCTATGGCCACAAAGGAGATTATTTGGCATAGGCACCTGTTGCAGAGCATTGGCTTTCCATAGTTGTCTGCAACACCCCTCCTCAGCGATAACCAATCCGACATCCGTCTAGTGAGAAATCCAGAGTTTCATCGTAGGACCAAGCACATTGATGTAGCATTTCACATTATTCGGGAGAAGTATGAGGAGGGGCACATCGACGTGATGTATGTTAAGACTGAAGATCAGATTGCCGATGTCTTGACGAAGCCGCTTCCCACTGAGAAGTACCAACATATGCGTGGTCTCCTAGGCTTGACAATTGTTTTATGTTTTTGTGGAAGAATACTGCCCTGGCAACGTCGAGTGGGAGTATTGGATATATTTTATCTACATAGGGCAGCCTTCTTGATCAGCTTTCTTGATCAAGCAACTAGTTACTTAATCAAGAACAAGTAATCCCACTAATAGGCCACTCGTTCGACCTCTGATAGCTGATTAGTTTGATGTAGCTGATTGACAGAGGTAGCGAGCAACGCTCCTTCGAAGTGATTCTGTCTTCTCGTGATTAGACCTTGCGGGATGCACTGTAGCTTTTGTATATGTGCTTATGTATTGCTGGTAATAGCTAAGGTCGGTGAGTGAAGTGGCAAAGCCTGCTTGGGTAGAAGCATGGTACGGGCCATCCAAAAGCGGCAACTTGCAGTCCATAAAAAACGGACATATGAAGTAAAAAACGCAGCACGCGGGAACGAAGTCGAAAAAAGTTGAATTTATTGTAGCCGTTGATTGTTTTTGTACATCAAGTTATAACCGTCGATTGGAGGTCGCCTTCATCGGGGGGTGGCTGGAAGATGGCTGGTCGCGTTGGGCTAGACTGAAGCGCGGGGACGATGAGCTGCCATGTATGACACGCGATGCGCAACTAGAAGCTAGCTAGGACGTACGAGTTGATTGGGATTGAGAATGTGAAGAGATTGGGAAGAGATTGGGAATGTTTGATCACAAAAGTTTGCTTACCATTTTGTAAGATTTTTAGGGTTTAGCTTGTGATTGTTTCATCAACTCTACGCATGCGTGAAGTTCATTTTCATTTCTATGTTTCTATGGGCGCGCTTGGGTGGTGGTAGCAGAGGAAGCGGGCGATGCGAGCAGAGCTTATAAAGTGCAACATTGTGTGTTGCTGCCATAGTAGCAGAGGCACGAGGGTAGAGGAGTAGAGGAGGAGCTTGGGCGGGGGTGCTCGGGTGTGCCATCGCTGGAAAAGCACTTGATTGTTGCCTGATTCTACCCTTCACTACAACAGATGAGCGTTTTTATGACTTCACATATGACTATTTTTTCAGTCTTATATGCGTTCATGACTACATCACTCTGTAGTGAAAAAAGCCCTGTCATAGCGACTAATCTTTAGGACTGCGTTTTGCAAGTCATATTTGTGACTGCTTGCGTGGCACCTGGAGTCCTGCTGCAGAGAGGGTTGCAGTCACAACTATATGACTAATATATGACTACATTGTCTATTGAGCGCTGCCTACATAGAGAGGCTTCAGCGGGACACGTGCGCCACTGCGCAAGCGACACGTCATGCATTCGTCAGGGGATTATATGACTATATGTCTGCAAAGTGATGCCTACATGGAGAGGCGACGGATGGACACGTGCGCCATTGCGAATTTGATATGTCACGACTTCTTGCCATGATCGTATGACTACATGTCTGCACAGTGATGCCTACATGGAGAGGCGCTAGCGGGACACGTGTGCTATGGCAGATTTCACACGTGGTGACTACATGACTCGCTCATATGACTACAGGGATGTCTACATGGAGAGTTGTTAGCGGGACACCTGTTGCACTTGAGATGTGACATGTGGCACACAGACAAAATATATGACTAGCATATATGACTACGGATCTTTACACGTGGTGAAAATATGGATAAAGAATGTCGTGTCATATACTGCCACGTGTTCTGGTTAGAGCAAGAGTGATGCCACGTGTCATCAAGATTGTTTTCCAAAATAGTTTATATTTTTAATGTTTATATTTTAATTTTTAATTTTCATTTAATATTTAAAAGAACAGGGAGATTGCAGCCTTGGATTTTTTTTTAAAATGGTATTATTTTTAATATTATTATTTAAAATGAAAGTGAATTAAATGATTTAAAGTCTTCATTACATGGTGAAATTCCAACATGAAAACAGAATGGATCCCTCCTGCATACTATCAACCACAAGGAGAATGAAAATAGTCAACTACAGGGCAATACAAGCCCTATAAATCACATTACAAAAATCCAAATGAGACCAATGTCCCAATGGACACCTCAAAAGCCACAAGGTCAAAAAATCCATGCCTCAAAAGGCCCAGCAAAAAACAAGCAAGCCCACACATGGGCTGAATTGTTGTAGCTAGTATGTTCTAGTGCTATTAGAATCAAGAACTCTGTTAAACAGTGCAATACTGACTATCCCTTCCGCAGCTCCATAAGTTTCAGTAACTTCAGACTCCAAAGTGTTGTCTGGCCAACCACCTGCCCCAACTTGGTCTGTTTCCTAACACCATTCACATATGGTAGAGGGGTGTTACTGACACATGCCTCTTTGATGTACACACAAGCATAATCAAGGGGCACAGCAGGGTACCCGTAACCCACCACAGCACCTTGAAGAGCAACAATCAGCCCTACTCCACATTTCTTGCGTTTGGAGTTCACATCCAACAGCCGAACTTTGTCACCCACCCTGAACTGTGATCCCAACTCCACACAAAAAAGAACAAGACAAGGGCCTGGACTTACTCCATTTGCAGTCTCCAGTGGTTGTGAGATCTCTTTTGGGGGGCTACTCGCCGGGTCGACACTCTTGCCCCTGGTCTGTACCGGCTTGTCGACAATATCACCTTTGTTTGTCACAAGTTCCTGTGTCACAGACCAGAGAACAACCAGGAAAGCAATGAGCAAACAGGAATAGTGAATAGAAACAAAATCCAAGTATGAATCAAACAAAAAAAGCCAACATGAAAACCTGCAAAGAAAACCTAGCATTAATCAAGCAACCGAGGAGAAGCATCCAGGAAAGCAATGCAATGAATGAACCCACAAAATTGTAGCCTCTGGAGCACTGTCAGAATGTTTGTACCTTCACAGTAGCAGTGTTGTATGGTTGTTGTCCGAAAACAGGCTGAGACTCCAAAAACTTGGGAATACTGGCAGCTTTCGATGCCTTCCACAAGAAAGGCCACAACACCTCTGTTAGATACTCATCAGTTGGTGAATCTGGTTGCACTTTCCATGGCTCTGGAAAAATCCCACTGTGTTTGCCGCCTTTCTTGGTGTGTCGTCAACAAGAACAGTGTCCTCATAAGTCCATTCTGGCCAGTCTGCCCACACTCTAGACAAGTTCTTGAAATATAATGGCTTTGAATCAGACCCCTTACGGCATGGGAGGACTGGATCCTCGTCACAGTGAAGGGCATCCCACTGGAAAACCAGCTTAGTGTGGGCTGCAAAAATATAGTCCACCATTGGGAAGAAGTTGCGAGCTTGGCAACAAGACCACACCGCCACCTCAAAGTGTTCAAAACACTTTTGCAAAAAGTCATAACAGCGTGGTCTCAAAACTACCATCTTCTTGCCACACATCTTTCCCACAAAACCTTTGGGAAGGGATGCAGGCCCATTAGCAGAATGAAAAGATTCACATAACAGACCATTTAAGTCCAAAATTAGTAAATGCTTCCTCGTTGGTCCAGGAAGTAAACTGTCATTTGGCTTCAACATGTGAGCAGGAGAAATAAAGCAACCTGCTTGTTTGTTTTGTCCCCGTCTGCATCTTCCTCCCCATTTAAACTCCCACATACCTGCATACCAGAATCCGGTGTGCCCGGCGGCTCTGTCACCATTGCCCCCTGGACTGCTACTGCCTTTGTACGTGGCAAGGGCTGAATTTCCACGTGTACCTCACAGCTGGCCTTCCCTGTATCCTGCTGCTGCTCGGTCAAATTCAAAAGATCATCAGTGACAGGAAGACATAAGGGCTTAGAGTGAGCACCAGTTACCGTCTGAAATTGGGATTCCAAACATTTTGATACTGTCACAGCAGACGTATCCATCGTAGATGTCACTGGTCCTGCGCCTGGTAGATTAATCCCCAATCTGGTCACAATGGCTTTCTGGTACTCAATCATACTCTGCATCTGTAATTTTAATTCTGCCATGTCACGTCTTTGTGATTCCACCAGTTTGTCCAAGCCATCCATCCTGCCAACTACTGTAGAATATGCGAGACTTCCCTCCTGCCAATCCATGAAAACTTGCCCAAGTATGAATCAAACAAAAAAAACCTAGCATGAACAACCATTGGAAAGAAAACCCAGGCCAAAAGCCTTGAAAAAAACCCTAGCAACCTATGATGCAGCAACCACTCTAGCAAACGTGGAAAACACATTTACCCGCCTGTCACTCCCAGCTGACAACCGTGACACTGAACCCTCTTGAATTTCATATAATGTAGGAGGGCACCCTGATAGTGTTTCCTACAAATTAATCCATGCCACAAGTCAGTAAGCAATGTGAGGGCTGACTATATACACATAGCAATTCAATGAGGAACAAAATACAGAGTCGTGATGATGCCACTTACCAAGCGTGCTTCCACCATTGCCTTCCCACCACGGCCAGTCTTGGTAGGATTCTGAATTGCACCATTTGCCTTCTTTATGTTGCCCGACACTTTGTGGAACACCTCTGTCTGCCAGTAACTTACAAGCTTGTTCCATACCTCGTCAGATACAGTAATGGGTTTCCCCTTACCACCCAACCACGCAGTGTGTGCTTCATAACGTTGGCTCTTCATTATTCTGCCAATTGTTTGTGAAAATAGCTTAGCCAGGTGATCTCTGATTTTGTATACAACTTCATCAGGTTGGTTGTTGATGGCAAGGGAACAATCTAGCTTGTGATAAGCCTGTCCTTTAAGGGCAGCGTGCCATACATTCCGGGTCTGACCATACGGGGCTCCTTTGAGGTTCGTCAAAATCACCGTGGGAGGAAGACCTGCAGCTATTCTCTCTTCCTTCACCTTGGCAGCTTCAATTTTGGCTGAGCTATTAGCCCTCCTTAAAGCATTGGTTCTATCATTCTTTGAAACGGCACCCTCCCCTCCTTCAGAGACCTCCGTGCGCTCAGGAGAATTCAAAGCAGGATCCTGCCAAGTAGGGACTGGTGGCCATGGCTGTTGGCCAGAAGGCCGAGGACCATACTGGCCATACTGTCCATAAGCAGGAGGATATTCCGGTGGCCTGCCACCCCCATAGCTATTAGGGGGTGGCAAATATGGTGGAGGAGGATACTGGCCATACTGCCCATATGGAGGAGCACCATATTGACCCTGACCATACTGAGTGCCAGATTGTGGGTACTGAGGCATACCATAATAAGGTGGGGGTACTGGTGGCACAGAACCCACAACGATGGGAGAGTTAGGGCCACCTCCTGCGTTCTTGTGGGCGCCATCTCCATTGCTAGCAGCAGGGATCGTGGATCCAGTGCGCTTGTGCTTGCCCTGAAAAGAAATTCCCCCAGTACAATGTGGGTGATTACACATACATATAGGCAGCAAGCAGCAAATCCTTGAATTCAATATAACAAACTGGAAGCACATATCATTTGTAAAGACAAGATTACCCAAAACTCAGTATGATCTTGGGCAGTAAATCTCCCAAATTTGATTGGCCCCAATGATGTCCTCCCAGTACATTTTTGAACCCTCTTAGGTATGGGGTGTTCCTGAAATCCATAGCAAGAATTCAAATGGACAAACCTGATGGGTCCATGAGAAGTATCCCTCCAAGTTTTACTGATATTCTGGGTGCATAAGTAACCCAAGTATCTCTATAAGTAGCCATTGTAGCTTAGTATCAGGACGTTGGTTTCATGGGGCAAAGAATTTGAACACACCTGAAGTCTACATTGGCTTGACATCATGCCTTTGGCACTTCAACTTGTCTAGTGGAAATCATTTGTGATTGTGCCTTGGTTGACCCCTGCATTGTCCAACTTCCCTGTCTTGACAGACATACCCTATCTCTTCATGATCTTACCATACCCTATCTCTTCGTGATTTTACCAAAAACATACATAATTTGAATCATGGTCATTGTGAAGAACTATAACTCACAACGGAGAAGGTGTTCGTAGTGTAGATGATGGGCGTTTTTGTCCTGCGACATGAGCATGGGCATGTTCTCCTCGGCTTGCCGTGGCATCCGCCGACGACGCACTCGCCTCGCACTGGCGTGGGAGGAGTGGATCGTCCTCATCGTCCTCAGAAGAGCCCTCATGCAGAATCGTAGTCTTCATCGTCTTCAGTCTGGCACTTTGCCTTGCAGGACCTTGATCCCTAGCTTTTTCCTTCGGAGCGCGTGGCTTGCGAGGGCGATTCGCTCCCGCAAGCCTGCACAAACACCTCCATGACCTCCCTCTCAAACAATCACAAACAAATGCAAGCATACATACCCTAATACTCTTAAGCCTACGCTGAACCACAGCCGCACCCTACCAGGGTAATGGCTGCCCACGAATGACGGCGGACATCTCCCGCCTAATGACACACCCTCCTCAAACCTAATCGTCACTCACTGCATGTTGTTTGCCTCTCTGTTTGTACAAGTCGCAGCTACTCGCCCCCATTTGTGCTATGAAGCTTATGATCGCTGTAGGAAGGTTAGAGGATAAGGCGAATCGCAAGTTTAGTGGGTGGGTATCCAAAGTCAGGAACTAAACTCACCCATCTATCGACTGCTTGAACGTTGCTTCCACCTCCTTTATGGCAGCAATCCGGCGCTCTCGGAACTTCTCGTACTCAGTGAGAGGGACTGTCACTTCGAAGACCTTCCGCTTCACCATGGACACTCAGAAACGATACTTATAGTATACTATAGATATAGAAATAGCACATTGGCAGCTGGTGCAAAACTAGAGACAATGCACTGTGCGTAGCATGCAAAGAAGGGGTGACGTTCAAAGCATGTACAGTGCAGGTGGCGACCGGATGCGTAGGCGTAGAATAGATGACCGTCTATGGCGAATGAAAGAAGCTTATGCCACAAGGAATGGGCATACAAAAATGCTATGCAACTGCGATGAGTGTCATGGAGGAAAAGTACTGTTGTTGGAAACAGTGAGGAATCATTACATGATACACGGGAGGGATCCTCTTCTCCGACGTTATTCTCTTCCGGTAAGATCGTCATTTTCCCTTCAGCACTTTAGTTTGAATTTTGAATGCAACGATCCTCTTCTCCACATGTCGACATTTCGTTGGGTGATTGTAGTCAAGAAGTCATAAGATACAGACGTGACTATGACTACGCCACTTCCGTTATCACTTTAATTAATGCACATGTCGTGTTTTCATTGGTCATGTGTAGTCATGTAGTCATATATGACTAAGTAAGTGACTGCAACTATGACTTCAATGGCTACAAATGTCGTGTTTTGATTGGGTGTATATTCATAAGATACATACGTAAATATGACTGCATCACTGCAACGTCACCGTGCCTCCTATGTCATAATATGAACAAGTGTCACATCGTTGTTGGTCCACTCACAAGATGACTATTGGGATGCAGGGATGTGAATATTCAGATGATGAAGACAAAGGCCCTGCGGCACAGCGGGAGCCCAATGTCACAGAGAACGCAGATGAGAGTGGTGGATTGGAGGTAGAAATGCAGCGTGCATTGCAGGAAGCGTTTCTCTTTGCAGATGCAAACAGAGAGGACCCCATTCATGGTGGAACCGATCACACATTTGCCGATCATGACGATGATCTCGACGATTCCGGAGACAATGAATTTGATGAGAATGCTCACCTGCACGTTGATCCCGAGTATGATAAACTCTTTCGACAGTCGCACTTTTTGAAGGGTGCTCCATCAGCCGGCTGCAAGCAACTTTGACGTTGCTGAATGCATGCACTACCCACAAGTGCACCAATGCATTTGTGGATGAGCTTCTGGGATTGTTGCGTAAGAGTTTTTTGCCTCAAGAGAATTCATTGCCGAAAACTCACTATGAAGCAAAAACCATGATTGCCAAGATGGGATTGCAGTACACCATGATTCATGCCTGTGAGCGTGGTTGTGTACTCTTCCGTGGGGAGTATGAGAATGTAGACATTTGCCCAGTGTGCCGCAGTTCCCGTTACATTCCAGGTCGTGGAAGTGTGCCCAAGAAAGTATTGCGACACTTCCCTGTCATTCCAAGGTTGAAACGTATGTACCGATGTAAATCGATCGCTAACCTCATGACATGGCACGACAGACATAAGAGCCAGGATGGGTTGGTTCGACATCCAGCTGATAGCAAAGCATGGAGACACATTGACACCACATTTGAGGATTTTGCTGCAGAGCCACGATCTCTGCGATTTGGATTGGCCTTAGACGGTGTAAATTCCTACGGAGCTCAATCCACAAGTTGGAGCACATGGCCCATTCTCTTGGTCAATTACAATCTGCCTCCGTGGTTAATGACCAAAAAGTTCTTTGTCATGTTAGCGCTACTGATTCCTGGTAAGGAGTCTGTTACCTCGGACAACGTAGATGTTTACCTGATGCCCCTAGTGGAAGAGCTACTGGAACTATGGAGAGGGATTGCAGCTCATGATGTTTCCCGTCCTCGTGGTCAACGCGAATTCACACTGAGGGCAGTGTTGATGTGGTCAATCCATGACTACCCTGCATATGGCTTGCTCTCAGGTCAAGTGACGAAAGGTTATGCTGGTTGTCCAACTTATGGACCCGATGTGACTTCACAGCAGTTACACACATGTGGAAAAATTGTTTTCCTAGGCCACCGAAGATTTTTGGCCCGCAATCATCCATATAGAAGGTCAAGAATGTTCAATGGCGCTACTGAGCATGGAACTCCTCCAAAAACGCAGACTGGAACACAAATCAATGAGCTTGCAACAGCTCGCACTGCATGGGTGGAAAACGGAGGGACGCCAGATAGCAGGACAGACCTAGCAAAAACTCATGGAGTTAAGCGATTGTCAATTTTATATGTCTTACCTTATTGGGAGGTAATTCCTTCATGGCCTTTAAATTGGCTGTGTACATTTTTGCGTTTTCTGTTTAAATTGTGATGAGTAAATGCTCAATAGCTTATGTGTTCATTTTGTAGGGTCTCCTCATCCGCCACACGTTTAACGCAATGCATTGCGAGAAGAACTTGGCTGAAAATATTATTAAAACTATCTTTGGTGAGAAAGACACATTGAAAGTTCGCCGTGATTTGGAGGTATTTGGGATGCGCCCGGAATTGTGGCTACAACGTAATCCTGACAGAGTAGATACATTAATTATGCCTCCTACCCCTTATGTCCTCACTGAGGCTGAGTTACAAGTCTTTCTGGAGGATGTGCAGAACTTGAAAGTGCCAACAGGCTACGCATCAGCTTTCAAAAAGCATGTGGTGAAGAAGAAGTTGTTTGGCATGAAATCACATGACTATCATGTGCTCATGCAACAAATTATACCGCTTGCTATCCGTGGGCTCATGGCAAGTGGTCCTCGAAGGGCCATTTTGCGAGTATGTCGTGTATTTAAGAAGTTGTGTGCAAAAGGGGTGAATCCTGTAGAGTATGAGTCATTGAGAACTGAAGCAGTTCTCACTCTGTGTCTTATAGAGAAGGAGTTCCCACCATCATTTTTTGATGTGATGACACATCTGGTTGTTCACCTAGTGGATGAGTTGTACTTATGCGGGCCCGTAGCATCTCGTTGGATGTACCCCATGGAGCGGGCAATGAAAGATATGAAGGGCTACGTAAGAAACATGGCAAGGCCCAAGGGGAGCATGGCAGAAGGATACCAATTTGAAGAAGCATTGGGTTTTTGCACAGAGTATATGGCAAGATTTGATGGAAGTGTACGAAGGGTGTGGGATGCAGATGAGGCAGAATCTGTGGAACGTGAAGTTGTGGAAGGAAGTTCTAAAGCCCGAAAATTGAATGACATGTGTGATATTGTACATGAGTACATCATTCAGAACCATCCTCGTCTGTCAGTCATGTTGGGGTAAGAAATCTACTTCATTGACATTCAGATTTCCAAGTTTTAGTCATTTATCATTAGTTGGCATATGGCGTCTTTTCAAATCTCCCACGCCACCTCTGTCAATCTCCTGGCTGACCCTCGGATTGTGACAGGATATATGAAGCAGAGTCCACACGGATAGAAGCCAGACGACGCTTGTTTCGTGAGGAGCAAGGGCTGGAAGGCATGAGCAATCCCACGGCAATTCAGTACCCTCATGATTTGCATCCTTGTCCTCCATTTGCTGTTTGGCTCCCTCAAGGTGTACGGGATCATCTCTCAATTCAATCAGATGGGCTTGATCCTACAACACGTGAGGAATTACTGGATCTTTCAAGGCCTCCATCATTTACTGCCCTGTCAGGGATGCCTCGGCGTGAGCCTGGTCACGTGAGCACGTGAGCGCGTGAGCGCGACTGCGCTCACGCCACGTCACCTTGCGCAAATGCCACATCACGGGTCTCAGTCCACGTCATCACACGTGGAGGCCGAGTCACCACGCACCCAGAAAGAAGTGGAGTGTATTCCCGCGGATTGGCACCCTTTACCGCGGAAACAAGCTGGACGACATAATAAAAGGCATTGAATAAATGATGGATGAATGTACAGTTGGATGATAAACAGATGGATGAGTTTGAAAAATCTATGTAGATGGATGAATGACGGATGGATAAGAGTAAAATGGATGAATGTATAATGGATGTTGAGCAATGACAAAAATTCATGACAGGAAGATGCATGACCAAATCTTTTGACGAATGCACAAAGTATATGAAATGAGTGTGGAAGGTTTGTGGGGTGGATTAAAGAGTACAGAGGATGAATGTACAATGGATGTTGTACAAAGGAAGCTTTCATGAATGGAGCACGCATGAATACAGTGTAGATGAATGCACAATGGATATGAGAAGAGTCAGGAAGGTTTGTGAGATGGATTCATACATATAGCAATTTAAACGAAAGTTGATTCTGTGATTATTATTTGTTCTAAAGGAACAACTACGGTAGAGTAAGGGGATTCAACGTTTCCAGATAATATGAAAATGAATATTAAAAGAATACCGTTCAGTCTGACTCAGAGTCAGTACAATGTATCCCCTCTTCCTCTGCATCTAAGTCTAAGTATTTTAGAACACCGGATCCACGCTGGATACACCTACGGCTGGCCACTAAAAAGTCAGGGGATAGGGACTCGGACGCGTGAAGTGCCATTGCTTCGGCATAAACAGGGAGCAGAAAATTGGAAAGGGGGCTGTCGAAAACAGACTCGCCAGAAATGACTGTATCTCCTGAAGATCCACCGCTGGCTTTCCTGAAAGACAGCCTGAAAAAGTTATTACTGTAACTTTGATGTTATCGAGAAATTGAGTATGACTCCCAAAGAGGGTTTAGCACTTACTCACATGAAAAGTCGTTGTCGACCTGCTTATCTTCGGGATCGTCATCATTTCGAATATGAATACGATCAGTCTGTGTGCCTGAAGTGGAGCCAGACAAAAGGGGGAGGAGCACTGTGTTGTAGAGGTCAGAATCACCCTCCATACCAAAAAGGCTTCTTCCGCCTGCCTTGCATGCGTGGTAAGTTGCTCCTGCACCAGACAGGAGAACATAAGCAGTTTGGAGGAGGGGATTTAAGCAGATGAAACTATTGAAAGGAAACCAATTCGGAAGGGAGAAAACGAACCTGTGGACACAGAAAGATCGACCACCCGTGCAGAGCGGTGGCTGCATGACTCCAGCAGTATTTGCATGAATGCTGGTGACTTTTCCTTTGCACCTCTCCAGGGAGTGCCATCTGGTCTCTTCAGAGTCTGACTGGACTGCATGAAGTTGTACAAAATGTCATCGACATGGGGCTCATAGGGGGGGTTGACGAAACAACCCTGGTCAGAAATCTCAAAGCTGCGGATGGAGGATGGTGTCTTTGATGTGCGAATCCTCCGCAGGCAGATCGCCTCGAACATCCTCGTCTGCCAAAGATAGCAGGTTAGTGTGGTAAACACAATCTAAAGTGGAAGTGTGTACATCGGCTATTCAGAACTCTGACACCAAAAACCATGAATCGTTGATGATCGGTGTCGATCATAAAACATTCTACTAGAGTGGAGCTGCAGAGAAAATTGAAACTCATGATCAAAGCATAAGCAGAAGGCAGACGGCATACCAGCTGACCAGGGAAACCCCCTTTCACAAGGTAGAGGCTGTTCACACAATTCCTGTGCGCAAAACTTCAAACCCTCTGAAGACTTGAGGTATGATGCCAATGCCCGACGACTATCATTGTCACATGACTGAAAAAGCAGAAGTGTCCCTGCATCAGAGAGGAAATTGTTACAGAACCGCGAATACCCAACTCCAGTAGTTGTCCTCGAATTTGTTCCACCCTGGCGTCTTGCCCTTTGGAAGAACTTCTGGGACAGCCTGGCCATCCGGGATGTCGAGAATGACAATGTCGGCCGCATAAGTTTTCTGCACACCGCACACGAAGGTGGGACCTGTGCTCACCTGCAACAGACATGTTTTTTATAAGACGATGGCAAGAATGTTTTCAAAGAAGCGAGACTGAAATCTGAAAAAAAACATTCAGAGAAAAAGGAAAGAAAGTGGAATTCTCACCAGATTGAGGAATGAGATTATATTGTCCCAGGTAGGGGATGGCACCCCAGTGTATCCTCTCTTTCGACTCTGCATCATCGAAAGCCAACCCTCATTAACAATTTTCATCTCTCCTGCTGAATCAGAACGGGAAGGGTGTGGCTTGGCATCGAACACGCACTGAAGAGTGCGGGTATATCTTCCAGCACTAAAGTCCTGCCCACTCTCCATCTCCATCTCATTTTCATTCTCCTTCCCCTTGTCCTTTTTCCTTCTCTTTGGACTTGTCTTTGTCCTTTGGCTTTGCTGGTGAGATGGCTATGACATCAACAGCCTTGTCTTTTGGTTTGCGGCCCGCCTTCTTTCCCTTCTGCGGCGTTCCCTGAGCATCAGGCTCCTTGGCAGCCAAGGTTGCTATGTTTCGTTATATACTCCTCGTCAGTCAAAGGCGCCAGCATCTCAGCGTTATTGTTCAAGTATTTCATATGCTGTTCTTGAAAGGTCGTGTGCTCAGGTGGGAAGTCAAGGTACCACCCACAGTCTCTGAAGTGAGAAGGACTCCAGTCCTTCAATATCCCTGCAGTATACATGGTTGGATCGTTGCAGGGTCCGACCACATGTCAAGATAGTCGGGAATTCCGCTCAGGATTTCCTTCATTTCCTTCCATAAGCCACAATTTCGTGTACCTGAAAAAAGAGATGAATCCCCCCACAAAAGCGCTCAGTGAGAAAGATGCAAGTAGAACAGAAAGAATAAAACATGGATACAAATGGCTCTGACAACTGCTCCAAGGCTTTCAAGGACCTTTTCAAAACCACTACTGCTCCAGATATGAATGTCGTCAACGCCATTCAGAACATTCCATCCATGACACTGTAAATACATCCTAATCCAGGTGAAAGCAAATATGCGATTAGAAATGACACAGACATAGAAGTGAATGTCGTCAACGACATTCAAGAATGAAGCCAAATTATTACTGAAATGAAGCAAAATCACAGGGTGGAAATAAAAAATTGAGTAAGGAACCAACCAGGAAAACTCAATGCACATTCATAACGAACCTATCACTGAGGACCTCACAACATCACTGTATGTGAATGGCGCCAACGCCATTCACAAAAATACAAAAAGAAACCAATACTTAGCTCCCCAATCCATGAAAATTGAATTTGTCGTTTTTTAATAATACAGACACAGCTGTGAATGTCGTCAACGACAGTCACTTTGGATTTCTATAAACAGAGCTTATGAAGCCTCCATATTCATCGCAAGAGGAAAAACAATGCAGAACAACTGAATGTCTGCATTGACATTCAGCAAAATGAAGTGATCAACCCTCATTGTATCCTCTATGGACATTACAAAAATTTAAATAACCTGAGGACCACACAACACACTCCGTATGTGAATGTCGTCAACGCCATTCAAGGACATTATCATTCTACTCAGGGACAATATAATTGCACCCTTAGATCCTAACCAGGTGAATTCATATACTCGCTTAAGAATGACTCAGACAAAGAAGTGAATGTCGTCAACGACATTCAATCTGGATCTAAGATTGCAATCCTATATGAAGCCACAATTTTTCCCAAAAAAAAGTAGAGTTTCAAGTATGACATTTCACCTGTACACAACTCGCATCATGGCCCACTCTCCTCCAACCTGACTGTCAAAGTCGTTGGACCGTAAATGTTACCATCTTTGGGAGAACTCCCGGAAAAAACAGTATCTCCACGTGAGACCTCTCCACTTCCTTATGTATGCCTCCAATGACATTTGGGGAGGGGAAACAATCGCAATGTTCAGGTCCTTCAAAGTCTGATCCAGCACAATGACGGCGCGCTTTTCCAGCTGCAAATAGAATATTTGTCAGAATTGCAAAAAAGAAACACATCACATACTTGAAGATAAGAAACAGCATGTTCGAATACACACCTGACTCCAAAATGTAGCCTTGTGGAGCTAGTTATCAAACACCAAATCACTGATTCCTTCCACCTTTGTGCCAGGCTGTATGGTGCTCTTTGGGAACTGATTCAAGTCCTTTACTGTTTGATCTGAGTTCCATATCTCCAGCCACCTTATTTTTGTTTGTGGGTCGACCATCGATATGGCCAGCCGTGCAATTTCTCCTGCTGCATCTCCGGATGCACATGCTTGTCATAGTGTGTTTTGATCTGCTGAAGGAACTCAGGACCAGTCCAGGATCTACTATTCTAAGCTGCTTTCCGAAGGCTGACATCAATTGGTTCTTCGCATCTCAAACTCCTTCTTTATTGCAGCTTCCACACCCTTTGATGTCCTTAGTTCCTCTGGTGTAGTGCGGTAATATTCGGATTTTCCCTTCTCAGCTGCCTCTGCCAGTTCTTGCTGCATTCATTCAAGTAGTGATTAGCTCCGAAGGGACTCTAAACATGTATTCGAAAAGTAAACAGATTACAGACTCGGGCTTACCGCATACATGTACTCCAGAAACGCCTCTCGTGTCAAAGAATACCAAGTGCCTGCAGCTCTTCCTGTTTCGCACTTCTTGATGATATTGGGTGGTAGTACTGTCCGAAAATCATCCAGCTTCATCAGACCAATCCTCTGAATTCGGAATAGTGTGTGAACCAAGCTTGTTGTCACATGCGATTTCTCTGTCGATCTGCAAAAACATTGAAAACATTGCATTCCTTAACACTGTTTTTTGAGGATCAACAAGACACTACAGAGGGAATCAAATCTCCTGGATGACTTACTTGTTCACGTCGTGCATAGCTGTAAGAAGCCTAGCGATGTCGTTTCCTGGATCCAAAACCATTGCCTCCACAGCAACATGCTTGTCTTTGTCTTTCGAATGGTGTTTCTGAATGTATCCCATCCATGCCAGCAATCGGTGGTTGCCGTCCCAGACGTAGAACATGTGGTTGCAAAATTGCTGGGTGTTCTTTCCCATCATGAGGCCCAGCTCGAACTCCTCATTGGCATCTTTCCAGCACTCATCCCAGTTTCACTGATCTCTGGAGAAACTAATGTGCTTTTCCCATTTATATCCGTCAGTGACACATAAAAAACTTGTGCACCAAGTCTATATCCATGCACAAAATCACTCTCCAATTTTGTTATGTCATGGGAAAGAGGTGGACGCACAACAGGCATTGATATCATCCGGCACAGAGGTATGTCCAGACGCCCTCCAGATACGAGCATGTCCCTTATAACCTCCTGAGAGTTTACCTTCTGGAATGACATGAGTTCTTTCACCTTGTCAAGGTAGTGCACTTCGGATTCATCTGCTTCATCTGTATTCTCTGAGCTTTTTGCGGACTCGTCCCCATCTCCAGATCCTTTCCCCTCTGATCCTGTAGGCTTCGACCTCACAGTTTTCTGCACGATGCCATTCAGTTCTGACTAAGTCATTTGCAAATAGTGAATGGCGGTAACGACCATCACTCTGTATCAAGGAAACTCACCATGAATGGTGTGAAAGAATTCAGCACAATCTACACATGCAAAGCCGAGACTGCCGTATTCAAAACAAAGCGAGAGCGATAGCGAACGGCGTTAACGACAATCACAAAAGATAACAACCTGCCGGATCGGTGTTGTGTAATGACATATATGTGCAACTGATTGGCGGCAACGACATTCAGTGTAGTTTAGGGAGAATAGTAAGTGCAGACTCTCTCTTCAAACACATAGGTACATAAATCTCATGAGCAGAATCGAATGGCGTTAACGACGCTCGCGATTCAGTAGTTCCTGCTAAAGAATGGAAGAGGAAGGACTCCTTGAAAGGCAATCACATAGACTATATGATAAAACTTACTGGCACCTTCTTAGGTTTTTGAACTTTGATCCCCTTCTGCAGCTTTCCTCTTCCCTCTCACATCTGCTGGAGTTTCTGTCTGCGCAAGGGTTTCTTGACCTTCTTCAGGTTCGGCGTTCCGCGTGCTTCCACCTTCTTCAGTGTCCCTGCGATTCATCTCTGCCTCCACAGGCTGGCGCACTCTTATCGCCGGCTGTGTGTCGCAGCCCGCTGCCTCAGTCTCCGTCTGCTCTTGTGAATCAGTCTCCGCGTTCACCTGCTGCCTTGGCCCTGTGTTCTCCACAAACGACGCCTCGTCATTTTCTCTCTTGCTCTGCGTCTCTCTCTAAGGGAAGTAAAATAAAGAGACTTTCTTCTCTTTCGTATTCTAGAAGGAACCCTCTCCAGCTTGACTACCACTCTCCCTCTAAGCGCGAAAAGTAGAAAAACGCAGTGACTCCCGATTTCTTGCGGGATTGCCTGTGTTCTTGCGTGTCTCTAGAAGCATCGGATTCCCTCCCGCGTGACCGTTACACATAGTCGTTTCGATATTAGTGCACATGCCAGCAATTGGTGTACAGCTGTTCGTATTCAGTTATGGATGTCTGACGTGTGCCGCCCAAAACAAAACGGCGTGTTCTAAATTATAACTGGTTCAATATTTAAAAAGAACAGCGAATCCCAGAAATTGATGCGCAGTCTTAAACAAATAAATATAAATGAACGAGAGTTTGATGACAAATTTTGGAATATCATACACGGTCATCCTTGTTATCCATCACCCCACATTCGTTGCACATTTGGAACTTTCCAGGTGCGCATGATCATGGTAGTAGTAGTATATAGATACATTTACTTAATCTGCAATCCCATTCTCGGATCCTGTGGCATGCTTCCAGGAAGTCGGCTTTGTTATTGGGTTTATTGATGAGGTTCTGATTAACGGTTTAACAGTTGCCGACACTGCCCCTATGGATTCTCTGACCACTGGGCCCACAAGAAAAGTAATTAAAATGGACGGCTGCATATCTGGAATGAATAACAGAATATGCACAGTCGTTATCTGAGCTTCCTCCGCCATATGCTCTGCTCATTCTTCAACTGTGTTCTGGAGACAGCAGTAAACCGATTTACACTAGATCTGCGATAGCAAGGTACAAACATACTCGAGGAAGGAAGATGGCTTCCTCTGAAGCGGAGTTCTTCTCAGACGACAAACCAGTGCCGTTCTCCCAGGAAGTCCTTGACAATGGATTTGCAATTGTTCTGGAACATGTCTTGGCTACCCGTTTTCAGCTGCAGAATGGCTCCATCTTTTGGAGAAAGAGGGTTTACGATCTGAAAGGGAAGTTGGTGAAATATTCTTTCCAAAACCGTGATGAGACGGCTCATATCAGCCAGTGGAGAGTGCGTCCTGGTCGATACAGAGTACTTGGAGAGCCTCGGCGAAAGTCCCTTGGGTCATATGTGACGCCCGGGACTGCTGCTTCGGTCGTTGAAGACAAGAGGGAGGTGGTGGTGAAAAAAGAACAGACTTCCTCCACTCCAATCGTTGAGCTTTCGGATTCTTCCGATGATGACATAAGTGAAATTCCAAATCCAGTCCTTCCTACTGTGGTTGCAGAAGCTGATGAAGAAGAGATTTGTAGTGTCATTCCAAAATTGCGGGCGATGGGAGGAATGGCTGGATTCAAAAGCGAGTTGCGGGGAATTGATTGGGAATCTTTGAAGCAGGTGCCTGTGAAGTTCTTGCCGGAGACTTTTGATGGCGATATCCTATTCGAGCTGCCTCCTCCTCCGCGAGTTGGAGGTGTAACAATCATGATGCATGGAATGGACAAGAAACACGACGGGCACCCGTGGTGCAGAACAAAAACATCCAATATTCAGAATGATGACAAGCTTGTTTTCAGGAGGACAGTTTGCAATGGACACCTTAGGTGTGATAATTTGAATTGCAGACACTTTCTTCAGTCTGGAGTTCATAATCAAAGCGAATGGGAGGGTCTGGCGGAGAATCCATTTCAGCCTGGGACTGCCCCTCCACCGGCAAACACTTTCGTCTGCAAATTCTGCAAACTTGTGCCATCCTGCTTGGCGCTCTGCGGAGCAAGAATGTACTATGTTGTCCACCGTTTGAATACAATGACGAGAGCTTGTGTGCATTTTGGATTCCATAACCATCCTGTCTCGAAGGGGGATTACAGGGAGAGTGTTGAGACAGTATCGAGGTTGATCAAACAGGAGTTCGGGAGAAACCCATCCGCAACAACATCTGCAATTGCTCTTGGCGCAAGCAAGTCCTTCTTGGAAAGCCATATTTTGAGTGAAGGAGATTCTGTGGGGACTAAACTTGACGGGGTGCAGCATTGGACCTGGTCATGGATCATTTCTCCACTTTAAGTTCACCTAACATTCGGCATCAGATCAATGCATTGAGAATGGGCTCTGGGATCAGAGGCTACATAGACAATATTTTGGAATTGAAACGACTGAGCAAGTACGATTACATCCAGGACAATGTATTCCCAGGTCAAGGTGCCATCAAAGTTTTTCTTTTCAAAATGTCGACTGTTGGGGAGGGCAGTGGGGTTAGCCTCGTGAAGCGGATGCAGAAGACTGGGGACTTGCAGAACTGTTTTCTTATGTTTGATCATGTGAAACGAGTGAAGGATTGGACGACAATGGCTTGTCATGTCTACGATCCAGTGTACCAACGAGTTATGACAATTGCAGTTTGTGACATGCAATCCGAGGATACGGAATCCCAGAAGCTCATGTGGAATTCCCTGATACGTGTCATGGGCTGCCATGGGCTGCCATCTCCAAATTTCGCAGGTTTCATGGCGGATAGTGCTCAAGCAAATTTCAATGCTATTCGTATTGTCTTCGGATCGGGCGACCCAAAAGTGCCTATGCCAGGAAGAGAGCGTACATGTCTATTCCATTGGACACAATCTCTGGAAAAACATACAAAGTCGGACATCAAACCAGAGATGCAGACTCAGCACCGTAAATTGTGCAAAGAGTACAAAGATGCTAGAACAATGAAGGAGGCGGACACTTTGTTCCAGACAATTCGTGCCTGGTGGTTCTCTTCTGGAGCTGCATCACTTGAGAGTATGAGAGCATTGGAAGATTGGCTGGCGTTTTGGCACTTCCGGTATAGACAGTGGGGAGCAGCCATGACAATGGTACGAGGCTTCTATTTCATGCTTTATTCATACATTTGCTTTCCATATTTTTGACTCATTGCTTTCTTTATGTTGTTTCCTGTGCACTATTCTGAAGTGTGGTTATCCTCTTTGCAGAACATGTCCATTGAGGAAATGGCAGACATGCCATCTTGCAATTGGCAGAGAAACTGTGCACAATGCATGGTTGCAGCAGTCTGGGAAAAGAGGTCGGGATTTGTATGTGGCAACAACAGATGATTTGATACGTGCCTTGCAACAACAAACCCGATACCGTGATTTCTTACGAGGTGGGGTTGGTGGCAAGGGTCCGGACAAATCGGAGTTGATGTTGCGTGCTGCAAACAGATCTGGGGATCCAATCAAGATAGCACGGGCGGTGAGCATGTATGCCCAGGGAACGCCACTTGTTTCTAGAGTTCCACATCTTGAAGGGGAGGAGAGATTCGGCTCCTGTAGAGGAAATTGAACACTCCACCTGGTTCGGATTCAGATTCCCACAGGGCAGACCGTGATAACTTCTCGAAGCCTCGTGTTCCCCTGCATGACAGCTCCGTGTCCGGTACCTCCATTGTGGAGGAACCTCCAACACGACGGCAAGCTCCAGCATCAAACCGTGCCACTGAAATGGTGCAGGAGAGAAACAACCCCCTTGATGTGCTTGAGTCCGCATGCCCCGACCACGTTTGGCACATAGAACGCACAAGTGTCGGGTCTCGTGTGAAATGTACAGCGATCAGGGCAACTAATTTCGAGAAGTGCACTTCATCTATATCCAGAGGTGGTGCCCGAACTCCTGCTCCGACTTTCACGGGCTTGATGCGTCCATACGGTCAACCAGAAGCCAAGAACCACAAGTTCTGGTTCTGCGCAGATGATTGTGCCAGATGTGTGCATGGAACTGTGCGTCCTTCCGTAGTGATGAAGCCATCTCCTCCAACCGTTTGGCCCGTGAAGGTGGGAACACATCTCAGCTTTCAGGAGATTGAAATGCTGGAGGAGGCAGGTTTTTCCCTTGCGAGACAACCCCAACTCCATGCATGTGCTACTATTCCTGCGTCCTCCCGGGTCCCCCCGGCAAATCCTGACTTGTGGCCAACCAAACGAGATGGAAAGCTCGTTCGGCGTTTCCCTCCAACCGCTGAACACTTTGGCAAAGTGGAGTCCGCAAGAATGCTCCAAGCTCGTGTCGGAAGCACCACGGAAGTACCCGATCCAGGATATGGTCGGGTATTCACAATCATCACTTCCACATCTGCTGTTCATGACAGGACCTACGACATCACGGTTTCCAATTTCCCCAATTGCACATGTCCTGATTTTGTGAATATGCTATCAACCAGTTTGGGCAAGAGAGGTAAATTCATACCCTGCAAACATTTGTATTTCATATTTTTGAGGAGGATGGTTTGCGATCCCAAACGTGACAACTTCATTCACCAGGCCACTATGAGTTTCAACGAGGTCGATACTCTTTTGCAGCGGGATACAACACATGGGTAGCATGAACTATGTAATGTGGTATGTGGATGACCATGATTTGAAATGTGTAATTCACATCAATTCGTCGGCTGTGCAATGATATGGCCTCCAACTATACGGAGTGAGGTCTGAGTGACAACTTTTAGGTAGTGCACATTTGTCATTGCACTTTCGAAGTCTACATGTCTTGCTGTCGCTATGCACTACAATCATCTTTTGAAGATGATCATAACTCTCATTGTTATTTGAGGAGGGAAGAAGTCTTCTCGTGGCAGCCTTTATGGCGCACACTTTGTGAGGATATTTGTCGTCTTCGTAATTGTAAAAGTGAAACAAACATTTGTAATGCACAATGTTGGATGCTGCAATTGTAGGCCTCAACGCTCGTCTTGATTCTATTTAGGCAAGATTCCCTGCATTAATTCCACGGTCATAGGACCATCCACGGTTATAGGCGGCGCATGTTAATGCTGACGTGGCAGTTGACGGACAGTGCCACGTCATCATTTACCGCCAACATCAGCTGCGACATGACGCTCACGCCACGTCAGCATGTGTGCAGGCTCACGCCACGTCAGCTGGCGTGAGCGTACGCTCACGCCACGTCACTCCTGCGTGAGCGTACGCTCGCGCGCTCACGTGCAACGCTCACGCCATTGCGTCGTTGCTGCCCTGTCATTCAAGAGTATGACAACGTATGGTAACCATTACAGGGTTACATCCCCCGGCATGAACACAACAAGTATGGGTCTTTTGATTGTGGAGTCTCATCTGTTCCAGCACCAGCCCATTACCAACAATTCAGGCAATGACATGGAGAAACCTACAAGATATGTGGGTCTTATAAGGGAGATTTTGCAAATTGACTATGGCCAAACACAGCCTATGTGTTTTGTGTTCGTGGATACGGGCGAGTCGCGTGGGTCGTCAACCCATGTCAATGAAGCAGGATGATGCTGGCTTCACACTTGTCAATTTTAACCGTATGCTTCCACCTTCTGAGCAACCTTTTGTGTTTCCTGGCCAGGTTGATCAAGTGTTTTTTTCTGATTGTGTGAAGGAGCCGGGGTGGAAAGTCGTCTTGGAGAAGAACACCCTAGCACGTAGAGTGGTCTGCGACATATCAATTGATAATGATGATGTGGCGGAAGTGGAAGGATTGTTAGCCCCACAAAGACTAGAGGAGACTCTGGTTACTGATGGCCCAACATGCAGCCGAGCGGTACCGGTTACTCCAGAGCAGGTGGCCTCCTTGTACCTCCGAGCACCCCGTATACGTGGTGATGATGTTCAGCCAACCCTTGGACAAGATCAAGTCTGTGATGAAGACAGTGATACATGTAGTGACAGAATTCACCTACGAATGGGAAGAGTTCCAAAGCAGCATCTGAAGATACTATGGGCGAAAGAGGGGGGCACAAATCAGCAGATTACTTCAGGGATGTCCTCAAGCTGAATGTGACAGGCAAGAATCCCAAACAACTTCTCTTAGACAAAGACATCGCCAAAGAACAATGTGCAAAGTTGTTTGGACAACCTGCAAACAAGAATGGCTACTTTTACATGGGTTGTACTGACAAGAGTATGATTCCCAAAATCGAGGACCTGTGGAGTAAGGTTCATGGGTATGATTGTAAGCCAACCGGTGGTATCATTGCAAACTTGATGGCAAGGGGTATTGTCTATGAAAAAAGGACTGGACAAAAACTCAATTGGGCAGCATACGCAGCATGGACAGCTAAGCAACAAGAAAGAAAGAAAGAATGAAGGGCATCGAGAAGCAAAGGACCCTGGCAGCACAGACAGTAAGCCAAAGCTAGGAGTTTGTGAATTGAAAGACAGGCTACGCAAAACCCCAGGTAGAGGCAAAGAAGGACTGAAACAAACGCCTGAGCAAGTGATTGCAGAGATGGAAGGAAAAAACATGAGCAAGAGTATTGCAACTGCCCTAGCGAGTCTTCAGGAACTACATGATTTGAAGTATGAGGAGATGTGTGGAGCAAGGAAGAGTTGGAGAGGTTAAAGAAAGGAAGTTGGACTTGATGGAGAAGACGCGGACTGTTCGGGTGCAAATGGAAGACAGACAATGGTGTCTTGCAGAGTTCCGGAACAAAGATTGCAGACCTAAGGCCAAACTCTCCCACAAGGGTGCCACAATCCGAGCCGGGGAAGAGACCTTAATGCAAAAAGGGGAAGAGAGTGTTGGGTTATTGAATTGTGGAAAGGGAAGACAGTCTGAGATGCAAAGGAACTTGACCAGAAGAAATCAATTGAAGCAGAATTTTGGCTCAATGCTGGAAGACCGAAAAGAGTTCAATGCTTGTGTGTGATGCAGGGGACCAGGAAGACAAGGACATTAGTAGGCCGGAGAATGTGGTCGATGTTGCTGACAACAGAGAGGAGTCTTATCCAAGATCAGATTGAGGCCATGACAAATGGGGACAAAGGACTCGCCATCTATCCTATGCCTATATGTCATCCTCAAGTGATCAAAGATAGTACGTCCATCAAGGATTTCCTGAAGGTCTCTCCTTGCCCTGTTTGCCACAAAGGTTTCCACTGTTGGGACATGGTGGTGGCATCTTGTAAGCACACTTACCATCTCGCTTGTATGGCATCCATATAAAGACGTCAAACAGTGTAGGGAACTTCAGCTGTTCAGAGATCATGCATCCTGATTGTGTTCTAGTTTGGGTTTAGGATTTAGGATCTTGACCAGAGGTGCAGGCACTTGCGGAAAAGCTGAGAGTGGTGAGTTGCGCCAAAGGTGGATGACAAAGCAACTTCACGAAGCCAAGGTTAGAACACCCAAGTTCCAGGTAAGATTGATTGCAACATTTCCATGTTTTCTTCTTCAGAAAACTTGTGTGGTCCAAGGCTGTACCCCTTCATGTCCAATCCTCAGGACTGTAGTCCCAAGATTGGACCTTCAACCCCTTCAATGACTATGAGTCTGAATGTGGGCTGCAAATGTATTATGTTGTCCTTTTAGTGGAGTGAATCCTTACTGGGGAGTCCTTATTGAGGAGTGTCCATTCTTAACTAGAATTCTGAGTCTTCAGTCATGTGAGGGTGTGTGAGTCCAAGTGCTGACTCATGTGGAGTATGAGTCGATGTGTTTAGTCATGGGGAGTGTGAGTCCACTTGTTGACTAATTACTGGGAGTATGAGTCCTTAATGATTTCCACTGATTTCCAGTTTGGAATGAGAGTCCTGTGGAGGGTCAGTCCATGTGCTTAATCATGTGGAGTGTGAGTCCAACTCCAAAATAATGGATGTGGAATGCGAGTCCTTATTGAGGCTCAAACATCCTCGTCTTGAAAAGATAGAAGATAGGGGTGAGACATGGAAATATTGGAGGATGTCTGGCACAGGAAGGAACAAAACATGGACTGCAAATAAAAATTACAACCGAATGTATTTGTGATAGTCGTTGCCGATCATCACAGATGGTGGTAGAGCAAGCCAGCAGACATAACAAGAAGACATGGAAAATAGAACGGAGGAGGGTGGTGCCATATCAGCTGTCCAGGGAAACCACCTTTTAGAAGGTAGAGGATGTTCACACAATTCCATGTCTTCAGAATTTCGAACCCAGACGACTTCAGGTATGATGCCAGTCCCCTACGAATATCCTTGTCACATGACTGGAAGAGCAAGAGCGTTCCTACATCTGAAAGGAAATTATTGCAGAACCCGAATACCCAACTCCAGTAGTTCTCATCGAATCTGTTCTAGGACGGAGTCTTTCCATTTGGAGGAACGTCGGGGACAGGCTGGCCGTCTGGGATGTCAAGGATGACCATGTCAGCGGCAAAGGTTTTTCGAACACCGCATACGAATGAGGGTCCAGTGCTCACCTGCAACAGACAGGTCCAATTTGTATAGAAGAAAAAATGAGGGTCCCAAGAGAAAATGGTAACAGCACAAAAGTGAGCCCAGAGATAACGGACAACTGGGATGATTGCTGGAAGGATGTGAATGACGAGTTCGAGGACTCCCTGCTCCTTGGACATAACACTCAGCAGTTCTGCAACCACATGTTCTATGTTTGGGACGGGAACCATCGCCTTCTTGCTTGGATGGGGTACATTGCGAAACACCATTCAAAAGACAAGGACAAGCATTGTGCTGTGGAGGCAATGGTTCTGGATCCTGGGAATGACATCGCAAGGCTTCTGACTGCTATGGCATGAGGAACAAGTAGGACATCCTAATAACCCATTGCCTTTAAAATTGCAAGTTTTGCGCATCTAATGTCGAATCGTTGAATATTTCTAACCTATACAATGTATGTTCTCTAATTGCAGATCGACAGAGAAATCGCATGTTACTACGAGCTTGGTCCACACACTTTTCCGTATTCAAAGAATTGGCTTGATGAAGCTTGATGAGTTCCGCACAGTGCTACAACCGGATGTAATCAAGAAGTGCGAAACAGGAAGAGCTGCAGGGACCTGGTACTCGTTGACCCGAGATGCATTTCTGGAGTATATGTATGCGGTATGGCCCAACCCATATCTTCCTATCTTCTTCAAAACATATTTGTAATCATTAGTGTTCTTATCCAATCGTGTTACATGCAGCAAGAACTGGCAGAGGCCGCCGAGAGGGGGAAATCTGAGTACTACCGCACTACCGCACTACAGCAGAAGAGCTAAGGACTACTAAAGGTGTTGGAGCAGCCATAAAGAAGGAGTACAAGATAAGGAGGACGAAGCTGATGTCTGCCTTCCTGAAGCAGTTGAGAATTGTGGATCCCGGACTTGGGGAGGAGTTCTTTCTCCAGATCAAAGCCCACTATGACAAGCATGTACATCCAGAGATATTACAGGAGAAATTGCACAGGCTGGCTCTCTCCATGGTCGACCCCCAGACAAAAGTTAGATGGCTTGAGATTTGGAACTCGGATCAGACGGTGAAGGATCTGAATCAGTTCCCAAAAAGCACAATCCAGCCTGGAACAAAGGTCGAGGGAATAAATGACATTGTCTTCGATCAGTGGCTTCACAAGGCCACATTTTGGAGTCAGGTATTTGTGGATTGTGCATATTGTATATGAATTATCCTTTAGCTTTGTCGTGGGCAGTTCTGATAGATGTTCCCATTGCAGTTGGAGAAACGCGCCATTCTTGTCCTGGAGCAGAATTTGAAGGACTTGAATATTTCAATGGTCTCACCACCACAGATGTCCTTGGAGGCGTACATTAGAAAGTGGAAATGTCTCACTTGGCGGTACTGTTTCTTCCGCGAGTTCTCCAAGGATGGTAACATATTGAGGTCGAACGATTTCGACAGTCAAGTTGGAGGGGAGTGGGCGATGATGCGTGTTGTATACAGGTCCAATATCTAAATCTTATCCATCAAAGTCTTTGAAATATTATAATGCCTTATTGGGAAAGCTTAATTTTTCTTCTCTGCTACACATCAGTTTGGTGATGGTCGGTATCGATCATCACTTCCACTACTCCGGTCTTCTCACGTCATCCAAATGAATATTGCAGATGATGTCCATGTTTCTATTCTGAATCATGCCTCTGTTAACAAAGGCAGTCTGTTTCTGTTGAATGAAGTGATGATCGGTGCCAATCATCACATTTCCCAGTTGTGCAGCATAGATAATCATAGGGATCACATTTCCCAAAAGATTTGTCAATGGTTGTGTCGCGGCCCTTTGCCTTGAGGGCAGGGGGTCGGGACAAATGAGGGGCTGCCCCTGTGGTGGGGGCAGTGGCAGCAATAGGTATGGGGGGGCTGAAGCACCCTTGAGTGCCCAAGGCACTCAAGGAGGCGGAGGCGCTCACTAGGTGGAGCCCCGCACACCGGGTTGCGGTGGGGGTGGCTCCACAAGGGGTGGTGGTAGCTTAGCGGGACTTATGGGGGTGGCATAGAACTCACCATGGGGGGCGAGACCTCGTGGTGGGAGTCGTGGAGTCTTGGACTCATCACGGTCCATAGGGGCCGTGTGAGTGGGCCAAGACTCACCGCGACTCATCACCGGGAGTCAAGGGTTTTCGTGGTGATTCGCCATAAAATGGCATGGCTGGTTGTGAAACCCCCGCGCACAGCTACAGAAGTATATATAGGGAGTAGTAACCCCGAGAACGGTGCAAGCCCGTTGGTGACCAAAAACTAGTGAGTAAGCGAACGAGCCGAAAAGCGACCAAAGAGTGGGGAGCTGTTCCGGACTGCCAACTACCAAAGGGAATTCCCGTTTTTCAAATCGGTGGAGGGTTCTTTGGGAGAACAAAGGGGGACCGTTATGCCCCGGTGAGCAGCCGAAGCTCCAAGTTGGTCCGGCGGCCAGGTTGGGAGTGGGGCGCGCGCATCTAGCTAGCAACTATGACTTGAAGGGGAGCTTACCGAAGTGAGGTGCACGACAGGTTGGGCAATCTTTGAGAATGCTCGTACAAATCGTCTGTAGATTCCGGTAAGGCCAAGAAAACTCCTTAATTGGGTAATGTCTTTAGGGGCTATCCACTGTTGAATAGCTTCTTCTCACTCATTACTTCAATTCCCTTCCTACTCACGCGATGCCCAAGATAATCTACTTCTTTTTTTCCAAACTCACATTTAGATGCTTTGGCATATAGCTGATTCTCACGGAGAACTTGTAATACTTGTTTGAGGTGGTTTTTATGCTCGACAAGGCTATTATTATAGATCAAAATATCATCTAAAAATACTATCAAAAATATATCTAAGAATGGGCGAAAAATATCATTCATGAGGCCCATGAATATGGCTAGGGCATTGGTAAGACCAAATGGCATAACCCTGTATTCAAAATGTCCATACCTAGTGCAGAAAGTGGTCTTATATACATCGTCATCAGCGACTCGAATTTGGTTGTATCCACTCTTCAAATCAAGCTTCGTAAAGTATTTTGCTCCTCGCAGTTGGTCAAATAGATCGTCCATGCGTGGTAACGGGTACTTGTTCTTCACTGTCTACTGATTGAGTGTTCGATAATCAATGCACATGCGCATTGCTTCATCTTTTTTCTTCACAAACAGCACCGACGCTCCATATGGGATACACTTGGTCTTATGAAGCCTTTTGATAGTAGGTCCTCGACTTGAGCCTTACATTCTTCCAATTCGTTTGGTGTTAATCGATAAGGGACTTTACAAGAAGGAGTACTACTTGGAACAACCTCAATCTTATGATCTACTCTTCTCTTTGGCGGAAGCCGTGCTGGTAGGTCATATGGAAAACTATCTTTGAACTCTTTCAATACACTCTGTAATTCTATAGGGACCTCATTCATGTCTTTTTTCGGATTTTCCACGTCTCTCATTAAACCTACAAATAATAAGTCTTTCTTACATATAGCTGTAGTACCTATAACAAATGATGGTAGGTTTCGATATGGTGTCCTCACTCGATCTCCCCATATTTTCCAATTCTGGGTTTTGACTATCTTTCGACGCCAATCAACATCAGGGTTGTGAGAATCCATCCAAGGCATGCCTAATATTACGTCATATCGAGCCAGTCTGACCACTCGTCATTCTAAGATTTCTCCCTAGTTGCAAATTTGGACGTGACGTGGCGTTGACGCGTCAGCGTCACGTCCGACGTCAGCGACAGACGTGCGTCACGTCACGTCCTAAACGGACGTTACTGTACATAAATATGTTTATTTTTTTACTTTACTATTGACTATTTACTATGAGAACCGACGTGGCAACCGATGTGGCCTCATTACGTGGACTTCATTATTTATCTGTAAAATTTATATATTATGATTTATATTGTCAATCATGTGACCGTCAGCAACGGTTGGTCGGACAATTTTCTTAAAATAAAAAATAGGTGCGACCACCAGAAGGGGGTGGTCGCACATTTTTTCTTATTTCTTAAATGGGTGCGACCACCAGCAGATGGTGGTCGCAGCATTTTCATTTTTTTTTAATAGGTGCGACCACAAGCAGAGGGTGGTCGCACATTTTTATATATTTTTAAATTGGGTGCGAGTAAGTTGCATGTTATTTAAAAAAAAAATTGCTGCGACCACCCTCATGTTGGTGATCACAGATATTAAAAAACAGAAAATTGCTGCGACCATCCCCCTGCTGGTGGTCGCACCTATTTTTTTTTTTTTTAAATGGTGCGACCACCCCCATGCTCGTGGTCACAAAGATTATTTTAAGGAAAAAAAAAAAAAAAAACAACAGAAAATTGTTGCGACCACCCCCATGCTGGTGGTCACAGATATTAAAAAATAGAAAAATGTTGCGACCACCCCCCATGGCGGTCGCACCTATTATAAATAAAATTAAAATTGTGCGACCACTAGTAGCGGTGGGCGCAACTGTTTAAGAAAAGAAAAAATTGCAACCACCCCTGCTGGTGGTCGCATCTATTGTTTAAAAACAAAAATGTTGCGACAACCCCTCTGCTGGTCACAACTATTAAAAAATAAGATAAATTCTGCGACCACCACCATTTGGAGGTCGTACCAATTTAACAATAATGATTTAAAAATGACCTCAAATACTGGCGGATGGAGTAATTTATAAAACAATTCATTCACTTGCCAAGATGTCGCTTGGAATACAACGTGTCCACCTACGTGACATATTTTTTATCTAACTCATGTTTTACTGAATTTTCGGCAAAACTGACGTGACGTTGGTCGCGTCAGCATCAGGTCCGATGTGACGTGACGTCACTGACGTGTGCACCCCTGGGTTTCTCTATATTTATCAATCGACAACTCTACCTTTTTAGGTAGTGTCTCAATGGCCTATGTATGTCCATTTGACATTTCTACTTCCTCTCTTTCATCTTTTTATGAGGGGAGTCCTAGTTTCAAGGCAACCTTTCTAGATAAGAAGTTTTATGTTGCCCCAGGATCTATCAATACTCTCACATGAATACCTTCCAAGGTTTCATCTTGCATACTCATAGTCCATAAAAAGCACATTTCAGATTGTAGATTGCAGATTGCACATTCACCACATTCCAGATACACGAAGTGATAGTTGATGCTACCTATGTGTTGTATCCCGCTGCAACAGAGTATTGACCTCGTTGAAACTCAGCGAGGCCTGGTGAACGAAATGGTCACGCTTGGGATTGCAAACCATCCTCTTCAAAAATATGAAATACAAATGTTTGCAGGGTATGAATTTTCCTCTCTTTGCCCAAACTGGTTGATAGCATATTCACAAAATCAGGACATGTGCAATTGGGGAAATTAGAAACCGTGATGTCGTAGGCCTTATCCTGAACAACAGATGTCGAAGTGATCATTGTGTACACCCGACCATACCCTGGATCGGGTACTTCCGTGGTGCTTGCAACATGAGCTTGGAGCATTCTTGCGGATTTCACTTTGCCGAAGTGTTCAGCGATTGGAGGGAAACGCCGAACCAACTTTCCATCTCGTTTGGTTGGCCACAAGTGAGGATTTGCCGGAGGGACCCGAGAGGACGCAGAAGTAGAAGCACATGCATGCAGTTGGGGTTGTCTTGCAAGGGAAAAGTCTGTCTCCTCCAGCATTGCAATCTCCTGACTTGTGAGATGTTTTCCCATCTTGACGAGCCAAACGGTTGGAGGAGCTGGTTCATCACCACGGAAGGTTGCACAGTTCTATGTACACATCTACCACAATCGTCTGCGCAGAACCAAAATTTGTGGTTCTTGGCTTCTGGTTGGCCGTATGGACACATCAATCGGAACAGGAGTCCGGGCACTGCCCCTGGATATAGATGAAGTGCACTTCTCAAAATTAGTTGTCCTGATTGCTGTGCATTTCACACGAGTCCCTGCATTTGTGAGTTCTATGTGCCAAATGTGATCGGGGCACGCGGACTCCAGCACATCAAGGGGGTAGTTTCTCTCCTGCACCATTTCAGTGGTATTGTTTGATGCTGGAGCCTGTCGTCGTGTCGGAGGTTCATCCACAATGGAGATTCCAGAAATGGATCTGTCATGCAGGGGAACACGAGGCTTCAAGAAGTTATCACGGTCTGCCCTGTGCGAATCGGATTCCGAACTAGGTGGGGTGTTCAATTTCCTCTTACAGGAGCCGAATCTCTCCTCCCCTTCAAGATGTGGAACTCTTGAAATAAGTGGCGTTCCCTGGGCATACATGCTCACCGCCCGTGCTATTTTGCTTGGATCCCCAGATCTGCTTGCAGCACGCAACATCAACTCCAGTTTGTCCGGACCCTTGCCACCAACCCCACCTCGCAAGAAATCCCGGTATTTGGTTTGTTGTTGCAAGGCACGTATCAGATCATCTGTTGTTGCCACATACAAATCCCGACCTCGTTTCCCAGACTGTTGCAACCATGCGTTGTGCACAGTCTCTACCAAATTGCAAGATGACATGTCCGCCATTTCCTCAATGGACATGTTCTGCATAGTGAAAAACCACACTTCAGAACAGTGCACATGGGATAAACATAAAGAAAGCATGGAGAGAAAATTTGGAAAGTAAAGGTATGACTAAAGCAAGCAATAGAAGCCTCGAACCATTGTCATGGCTGCTCCCCGCTATCTGTACCGGAAGTGCCAAAACGCCAGCCAATCTTCCAATGCTATCATGCTCTCAAGCGATGCAGCTCCAGAAGAGAACCACCAGGCACGAATTGTCTGGAACAAAGTGTCCGCCTCTTTCATTGTTCTAGCATCTTTGTACTTTTTGCATAATTTACGATGTTGTGTCTGCATCTCTGGTTTGCTGTCCGACTGAGGTTTGCTATTTCATGAGCATGAGCGGCATGAGCAGAGTAGTAAGACAATCGGTTTTCATGAGCAGAAGTACAAATTTCGAAAATAAAAAACAATAAAAAACAATAATTTAATGCAATGTGTCAGGAAAAACAAATATATTATTCGGCCCCTTGAAGGGAAAATTGCAGTTTTGACAGTTGTGCTCATGATATTTCGTCTTCCGCTCATGCCAATTCCCAGCGACATGTGCAAATATGGCGCCAAATTTCGCGGTAATAGGGTCCGTAACTTGAAAAAATGGCGACGTATTTCGCGGTAATAGGTCTCTCTGGCGAAAAATGGTGCCGAATTCCACGGCTATAGGTCCCCTCATGACAGGTAATTCGGCGCCATTTTTCCAGTGCATGTTCGGACTTAGCCAGTTTTCGGCGCAAAATAGGGAAATTCGGCGCCATTTTTCCAGACACTGTACCAGTGCATGTTGGGACTTAGCCAGTTTTCGGCCCAAAAAAGAGAAATTCGGCGCCATTTTTCCAGACACGGTACTAGTGCATGTTGGGACTTAGCCAGTTTTCGGCCCCAAAAAGAGAAATTCGGCGCCATTTTCCCAGACACAGGTACCAGTGCATGTTGGGACTTAGCCAGTTTTCGGCCCCAAAAAGAGAAATTCGGCGCCATTTTTCCAGAAATGGCCCCACAACTGCTTCTGTTGGATCTCAGTTTGAATGGAATATTGCCTCATTCCAGGAGTTTTGGGGTGCATTTCATTACACTGCAAAAAAAAATCTGATACAGCAAAATGCATTTGAAAATATTCATATGGAGGATTCCGTTTGCCCCATCAATGATTTCTGGAATCCCTAAGGAGGAGTTTGTGCAGCTCGTTCACGCTCAACGCCGGTGCATGAATAAAGTCATCAATAGTCACGTTCATCCTCAACCTCTTCAGGTAGATGTAATACAGATGCTTGCACGGATAATACTTCGAACCCTTCTTTGCTTCCATCAACGAGAAGTCCGTACAATTGCAAGTCGGCTCCACTCCAATCGTAATTGTGTATACATCGTCGCGTACAGCCGAGCCGGCCGTTGCCATCCGATACACACGCCCAAGGCCGGGTGGGGGTACGTCCACGGAGCTCTGAATAGTGCAAGCCATCCCAAGAGCATTGGCAATCCGAGTCTCATTCAACTTGTTGCGAATTGTCCAATCCGTCTCTACTGGACCGAGCAGTCTGCAATGGCTGGGTCTGAGGAACCGGAAATGCGGCGGCCGGGATGTTTGTGCGTTGCACCATTCGAAATCCTGCTGCAGATAGAGCATCCGCCTCATTCTGAGAGAGGCTGCAACCCGGTGCAACAGGCCAGACGCCCGGAGGCTCCGGCATTCCCTGAATCCCGTACTTGGGCTTGCCAAATACACAGGTCATTATGTCGTGCCTACAGAACCAAAATGTCTGCGTTGTGGCGTGAGCAAATGTGGGAGTCAAAAATCTGCCGCTGAAACAAGGTGCAGGTACAGCACCGTGTGGGTTCCTCCGAATCATCTCACCACAGCGTGCTCTCGTATCCACCCGGATGGCGCAGCACTTCCCTCGAAATGCCGGCAATGTCCTCGCAATTCTCCACTGTGACACCGACACTCTTGTCTCCACAATGGGAATGTTGTACTGCTTTACTACAGATGGCTCGTTATGTTGCCGGGGCACGCGCCCTGTGCTCAAAGGAGATGGCGATCTTGAACGTGCAGGACTTGCGGTGCTCGACAAAACCTCCTCGAGCAACATCACCGGACCACGAGGGAGCGTGCGAATATTCTTGTCAGCTCGCCATGAATCCTCTTCTCCGCCAGGTGCCTCGTCAAGTCTTCGTCTCACTGGACGGGTATGAACATCTCCTTCCAAATGTTGGCCTCTTCGCAGCAATGGCGTGTCCCAAAGGCCCTCTCGCAAGGCCGCCGCCCACTTCCGAGGATTCTTCGATCTAGAGGTAGTCCGCTTCAGCATTTCCTGCCTGTCCGGCCCCAAGCCCCACTGTTTCCCTTTCAAGAACTCGTTGTACCTGCATTGCTACATAATTGACCTCACAATGTCCTCCGTTGTGGCAGTGAGGATGTCCACCAGATGCGCCGCAGAGGAGGCACGCCAGGAAGAGTGCACTGATTCGGCCATGTTTGTCGTGGGCATGTCGGTGTCGGAGTCGAGACACATTTCCTGCACAATCACATGTTCAGGTTACAAGCAAGTTACAAATATGGCCAAGAATAATATTCAACGGGACGCGAATTCGTGCAACTCACCTCCCGCATATAATCGCCGAACTGGAGGAAACGATAATGCCACCATGCTAGCCAACTGACCATTGCTCCCTCGTCTGATTTCCTTACAGCACCTGACGATGTCCACCAAGCCCGTATGCATGCAAACTGTGTCTCTGCATCATCCAAGGTGGGAGCGCGCTTCCACGCAAGGCACATGGAACGATGCTCCTCTATGAAATCTGGCGCCACGAGCCTGGTTGTGTACTGCGAAAGGCTCTGCAGAAAATGGAACCCACAAGATCTCTCATTGCCTTCCATGGGAACATTGGGGTCTTGCCCGTACACCCTTCGGATGACAGCCCAATTTGCTTGTGCGTTGTCCGCCATGAAACCACGGAAATTCGGAGGGGGCAATCCCGCCTTGGCCATCTGTTCGTTTATTCCCTGCCAAAGAAGCATCTCCGATTGTGTGTCCTCTCCTTTCATCTCACAAATAGCAATTGTCATTAGCATCCTGCAGTGGGTGTCGTAGACATGTGCACCCATTGTCACCCACTGGTGATTTGTAATTCGCTTGATATGGTCGAACATGACCCAACTGTTTGACAAGTTCCCACTCGCCATCCTGTCGACCAGTTCGACGCCGCTCCCAGGTCCACACGTGGACATTTTGAATACGAAACAACGATCTGCCTCAGTCCCTTGTCCTGGAAACCTACTTCCATGAATGTAGTCATATCCACATCGTCGCTTCACCTCCAGAATGGAGTGCATATCCGAGCCACGCCCAATTTTCTGTTTGCATGAGACAATGTGGTTTCGGACATTCGGTGAATATACATGGGACACCGACTCCAGCAATGCCGCCATTTCCTTCTCGTCGAGAGGAACTCTATCGGAGCCGTCTTCCGACATAATTCTGGCCAATGCCATCTTATGGGCGGCTTGGAGCTGTATCTGTTTGGGTTTGGCACCCGGTCTCAACTTAACCACCTCCTGAACGAGCTGCTCTGCTTCGTGGGCAGCCTCCCGCGAGTTCCCCCTCGCCAATTTGTGACAATGGGAACCAACGTGTATGCAAGCTCGGGTGAGGTCAGAGAAACGGTGCAACACATAGAACTGCTTGGCATTACAAACAGACATGCAGTGTGGTGGTTCTTTGCAATGTGCACACTTAAATGTGGAGTTCGGAACCTTCTCCTGAGCTCGAAATGGTTGATGAGCTGTGCCTGTCCAATCGGTCTCGTTCCTGTGACCTCTGGATTTAAAGTGGAAGCAAGTTGGGGAGAAACACCGCAACGCGCCCGCACAAACAACGTAGCGCACCCGCACACCATCGAGCATCTTCATGCTGGTGGTTTTGGTAACGCACCAAGGATGACCGTCATGTTTTCTATCCATATCTGTCAACATTCCGGACGCCCTCGAGTAGTCCGCCCGAGGAGGGAACTCAAAGAAGATATTACCGTCGACGTTGGCGGGAAGGCATGTAACGATTTAATTGCGAACTTGCTGTAGTCCAGCCCGGCCAGCTCCGACCGGTGTCCCTCCAGGTGAAGCCCTCGCAGAATTTCAAGAATAGATTGAACTGCGGTGCTCGTGCTGGGAATATGACTCCGTCCTCCACTGACGTCCATTGAGGACTTGCCTGATCTCCAGGACGACCTCGGAATTTCCATGACCTCGTCTGAGTCGGAGAGGTTGTGAACAACTCGGTTCTCGCTCGTCTTCATGGATGGGTTCGGCTCTAGATTTACTTCGTTGCGGACTTCTCTCTTTGAGGTAGCCACTCTCTGATTCGCGGATTGTTTCGTGGAAGGCGCCAGGATAGAAGGTGCATTTGGCGGGCAAATGAAGTCCCCAACAGCCCTGTATATGACGCTGTCCGATGGTGGAACTCGCCATTCCCTGCCATCGCCGAAATCATCGTGGAACACAACAATACTCTCGACAACAAGGCCGTTAGAGTCCTTCCTTTCCTCCTCCAAAAAAACCGACCCCGGTTTCAGGTGGTATCGAACGCACAGATATTTCTCCATCACCCGGCAGGTGTCCCCTCTGCACGGAAATGAAGCTCTATGCTCGTGAGGAGGGCAGTACACTGTAGCGCTCGGGTTTTCCGCCATGGGAGATGTGCACACAAGACTGCCAGGATGGCGTGCGGGGAAGCTCCCGGTAGAAGGGGGATGCAGCGATGGGAATGAATGCGATGCCGATTTGTCCGAGCGACGAAGCCTGATCCAAATCCAGGGAGCCAACTATCTCAAAAATCCACAGTCAGAGTGTTAATGAACCTTGTCTCTGGAATGCGGCCCCTGGTCTTTGCGCAATAACTGCCAACGGTATGCAGTCAGAAAGTGGGGGCCGTCCGGATGATGACGGCTGAAGGGGAGAAGCCGGCACCGTGCCGTCACATTACTACCCCCGAATGGAAATTCGGCACCCAATATCCAACAGGGGAAGCCCGGATGAAGTCGCCTCGGGCGCAGAGGCCGGCGCATGTGCGACAGAGAACATCCCCTGGATGGAGATTCGGCGCGGAATTTCCATCCGGGCCCCCCAAAGGGAGTCGTGTCGGGGGGTCAGGCCGAAAACTGGCCAGCATAAAAACATCCCCAGATGGAAAAACGGCGCCGTATTTCCATCCGGGGCGGTTCGGATGCAGTCGGGGAGGGGGGAGAGGTCGGCACCTGGCCGTCATATTTCAACCCCCGGACGGAAATTCGGCACCGAATATCCGACAGAGCGGCGGAGAGGCCGGCACCTCTCCGATAGAGACCATCCCCCGGATGGAAATTCGGCGCCGAATTTCCATCCTGCAGGTAAGTCGGATCGTTGGCGTATGGATATTCGGCGCCGAATTTCCATTCGCCAGGTATTTCATCGCTCAGAATTACCTTCCTGCAGGTAATTCTCATCTGGGAATTACCTTCCTGCAGGTAATTCCTATCGATGAAGGTAGGAAGGTAATTCCTCGTTCAGAATTACCTGCACAAAGGTAATTCCCAGATGAGAATTACCTGCAGGAAGGTAATTCTCATCTGGGAATTACCTGCCGGATGGAAATTCGGCGCCGAATTTCCATGCATCCGGGATTCCACTTACCTGCCGGATGGAAATTCGGCGCCGAATTTCCATGCATCCGGGATTCCACTTTCCTGCCGGATGGAAATTCGGCGCCGGATCTCCATCCATCCGCTCTCCGCCCAACCTTGCGGATGGAAACCCTACCTGCGCGGATGGAAATCCGGCGCCGGATTTCCATCCACGCGCTTCTGAATTACCTGCGTGAGGGAAATTTGGCGAGCCGCCCTACCTGCGCGGATGGAAATTTGGCGCCGGATTTCCATCCGCGCGCTTCCAAATTACCTGCGTGAGGGATATTTGGCGCGCAGCCCTACCTGCGCGGATGGAAATTCGGCGCCGGATTTCCATCCGCGCGCTTCCGAATTACCTGCGTGAGGGAAATTTGGCGCGCCACCCTACCTCCGCGGATGGAAATTCAGCGCCGGATTTCCATCCGCGCGCTTCCGAATTACCTACGTGAGGGAAATTTCCAGCGCCGCCCTACCTTGCTGGATGGAGATTCGGCGCTGAATTTCCATCCTGCTGCGCTCCGAATTACCTGCAGGATGGAAATCCGGCGCCGGAATTCCATCGTGCAGCGCTCCGAATTACCTCTACGTTGGAAATTCCGGGACTGTTTACGTCGATTTTCATCCGACATGGAGGGCTTCATCCGACATTTAATTGCGCAGTTGGGCAATAAATGTCGACCGCCGTCGGTTATCATTCGGGCTGGCGACGCATGGCTTCCTGGACACGTACCCTAAATCTCATGTTAATCTTGGCTTAACATGTTATTCGAGGCATGTACCCCAAAAAAGGAGATCTTTTTGGCTGGGACTTATGCCGCCTGAAGGGCGTGGCTCTCCTGAGAGAGACCTCACATCCAGACCGCGGCGGAAGTTGAAAGCTCTGTACTACGGACGACGGCCAATCTCTCGCATGGCCAAACTGAAGCTCCAGCAGGAGATTCCAGTGTCTTGCTCACAACCCGCGCCAACTGAGGCCGAGTACTCTCAAGCAAGCCACTTCTGTTTTCGGTTTGTTCGATTTCTTTTTTGCTTTCGCTTTGTTACCTCGCTTTGTTTTTGCATCTTCATCCTGGCTTCGCTGGATGAGTGAACTTTAGATAGTTGAGTGAACCTTAGATTGTTTGCAATGCGTGTGCAAATCCGGCAGCTCTGGAGAAGGTTGCTTGTGCATGTCATTCTCAGGCAATGGTTGCATTTGTTTTCATTGTTGTTGCATGGCTCTCCATACTTCCTAAACTTGTTATGTTTTCATTTTTGCTACACGATTGTTGCTATGGTGGTTGCGCTGCTCGTTGCGATGCTGGTTTTTGCACCGATGTTGGTTTTCACGATTTTTGTCAATGACAGAGTGACGACGAGCCCGGCACGCTGGTGGTACCATCGACAGCTCCAACTCATCGCATATTTGAATCGCCCAACTTGGGGCGAGAGGGCAAACTTAAACCTTTTGTTGGTGGACGGGAGGACTTGCAACGAGAGTACGACAGAATAGGCATTTGGGGAGGTTGGTGCAGGCGGCATGGCAGGTGAAGGGCGTGAGGACATGAGGACAGCAGATCCGGCAATGGAGGTTGTTCATGCACATGTAGTAGGGCCCGCCCACGCAAAGAAAAAGAAGAAAGCTAAGCACATGCAATCCCCGGCGAGAGAGCCGTCACGGGCTGCGGAGGGGGGAGTGAGCAGTGCGCGCGAGGGTGTCAGTTCGCCTCAATCAAAGGTGGTCGTCCTGGAGGGCTCCCCTGCTGCTAGCCCTAGTAAGAAACAGAAAGCCCGTGAGAGGGCAAAAGAGAGGGCAAAAGAACAGACGAGACAGAATGCTAGCCAGGAGGAAAGAGAAAAGGCAGCTGAAGAGGCCAGGGGTGCCCAAATGACAGATGCCAATGTAAGCGAGGGACGCACAGAGACGGTTGATCCCTCCAAGACACCACAGAGAGGCAGTAACACACCGGTTAGACCATCGCGGGCAAGAGCAGCCCCCGCAATTACCCATACGGTGGAGAGTGGAGGAGAGGAAAGAACACCTGAAAGAGCACGGATTGTGCAAGTTCGAGGTGAAGCCAGGGAGAGGGCAGTAGAGACGGGGAGAGTGCTGGAGGTGGTTTCGCAGGTGGCTGACCCTGTTGAGGAGGACGACAGGGAGCTTTCTGACCAGGATGACATCCTCCCGGACATCCCCAGGCCCCAAACCCGGAGCATACAGGCTGGATTTGGCGGTCCTGGTGGGCTGCCGGAAAACCCTCTGCAGCAGACGTCATGTCTGAGGCGGATATGAAGTTGGCCGCTGCCAAGATGTTGGAGGCAACCCACAGCAACATTGGCAGGGTGCTAGGGGGCATGGTGTACCCGGCCAAGCTTCGAATTCCCCTTTGCCGCTTGGTGTCATTGCAGGTGGTGAGACCTGCCCTCCCAGGCGATATCGACAAGCTGAAATTCTCTTTCCGGGATGGATATCGAATGGGGTCTGCCGCGTTTTACGTTTCCATTGAGAACGACCACGGAGCTTCCCGTGCCCACACTTCCGATGAGGTGGACAAATGGGGTCCCCATTGGCAAACGCGAAATGAGGAGTTCGAGAGATCGATTGCTAGTGATCCTCTTTTCCAGCACTTGTCCGGTAAGATGTTCTACGTGTGGGACGGCAATCATCGCCTCCTGGCATGGATGGAGCACATTGCCCAAGCCCACCCCAACGACCTCGATTGGCATTTCGCCGTGGATTGTGTTGTGCTGAAGGTTGCGGAGCCCAAAGATCGCAGTCTTCTCAAAGCTGCAATGGCCGACATCAACTCATAAGCTACAACCCCTCTCGCTTTTGGACTTTGAATTTGGAAGTCATTTCATTGCGAATCCTCATATATGATGGAAATTCCCATTTCAGTATTGTTTGATGGAAATGTGGCACTGCAAGGTGACTGAGAATGCCTTCATTGCCACCAACTTGTCCCATATGCTCTTCCGAGTGAAGGATGTCGGGAAGCAGGGGGTGCAAGAGTTTGCCAATTCCCTCAGTGCCGACCTCCTGCGCAAGTCGGAGGCAAAGGCAGACAGAACCTGGTATAGGCTAAGCGTCGACGCCATGGTGGACTACATATTTCGGGTAAAGCTCCTGACAGTTTTGTTGAGCTAATTTGTCTCTCCTCCCCCAATAGAAGAAAAGGTCTTCGCCGTGATTTCTAATCTCCTCCCCCAATAGAAGAAATTGTGTTGAGCAGGATCTCTAATCTTATGTGCGCATTCTTGACAGACGAAAATACAGCATGATTTGGCACATGCGCGGAGGTTCTACATGGAGTCAGAGGAGAAGAATCCAACCCTCCCGGAACTCGAATCGTATGTCAAAGCTGCGGAGGTGAGGGCCCGCATAAAGTACAAGTCGCGGATGGTAAAGTATGTGGCCATAGCTGATCCCGCCCTTGGTGCCGACTTTCTGGTGGAGGTGGGGAAGCACTACTCTCGCGCTCTGAAGCCCACGATGACATTGGAGAAGCTCCATTGTCTAGCCACATCCTGTGTGGATGCAACAGAAAAGGTGATACATTCTTAACCAAATTGTGGTGGCAACAACTCCTTTTTGTGGTGTTTGGCGCTTACGAATATGCTGGGTGGTTGGACAGACCCGGTGGCTCCAAATCTGGAATGGTTCCCAAAGTACCAGGGACATGTGGAGCTTCCCCAAACCGGACAAACTCTCTGACCCCACATTCGACATGTGGATGAACCGCATGACATGGTGGTTTCAGGTACTTCCCCACGCTTCGTTTGGGGCTTCTACTCTAGTAGGGGGTGGATTCATTGTATTTTTTGAGGAAAGCGATCTGATGGAGAATCTCCACAAGTGACGTCGAATGCGCAAGAGCAGCTGGACACACAAGCACATCAGTTCAAGATGGAGATATCTCCTGCAGCAGAGAGCCTACGTGACTATGTGACGAGGTACTTTCTGCTCTACAAAACCAACCTATTCTTTCGGGAGATAGCAGATGCTCGCCGGAGCCGCGAGTTCACCGACCAGCCGAACGCGGACAAAGCAGCAATGCGCCTTCTGTACAAGTACATACGCGTTGTCTTTCTTTCAAGTCCTTGCATTTCAGGATGTTAGAGGCCTCATGTGGTGTTAGGGAAAATGGCGCGGAATTTCCAGTCAGGGCTCCGAAAATGGCTAAGTCCCTAGACTGGCTGGCCCTGAACTGGAAATTCGGCGCCATTTCCCACTTCCAGGCCCTATTGCCGTTCAGGGACTTGGCCATTTTCGGGCTAAGTCCCTAGACTGGCTGGCCCTGAACTGGAAATTCGGCGCTGTTTTCCAGTTCTAGGCCCTATTGCCGTCCAGGGACTTAGCCATTTTCGGGCCAAGTCCCTAGGGTGGCTGGCCCGGAACTGGAAATTCGGCGCCGTTTTCCAGTTCCAGGCCCTATTGCCGTCCAGGGACTTGGCCATTTTCGGGCCAAGTCCCTAGACTGGCTGGCCCTGAAGTGGAAATTCGGCGCCCTTTTCCAGTTCCAAGCCCTATTGCCGTTCAGGGACTTAGCCATTTTCAGGCCAAGTCCCTAGACTGGCTGGCCCTGAAGTGGAAATTCGGCGCCGTTTTCCAGTTCCAGGCCCTATTGCCGTCCAGGGACTTAGCCATTTTCGGGCCAAGTCCCTAGGGTGGCTGGCCCGGAACTGGAAATTCGGCGCCGTTTTCCAGTTCCAGGCCCTATTGCCGTCCAGGGACTTGGCCATTTTCGGGCCAAGTCCCTAGACTGGCTGGCCCTGAAGTGGAAATTCGGCGCCCTTTTCCAGTTCCAGGCCCTATTGCCGTTCAGGGACTTAGCCATTTTCAGGCCAAGTCCCTAGACTGGCTGGCCCTGAAGTGGAAATTCGGCGCCGTTTTCCAGTTCTAGGCCCTATTGCCGTCCAGGGACTTAGCCATTTTCGGGCCAAGTCCCTAGGGTGGCTGGCCCGGAACTGGAAATTTGGCGCCGTTTTCCAGTTCTAGGCCCTATTGCCGTCCAGGGACTTAGCCATTTTCGGGCTAAGTCCCTAGGGTGGCTGGCCCGGAACTGGAAAATGGCGCCGAATTTCTAGTTCCAAGCCCTATTGCCGTCCAGGGACTTAGCCATTTCGGGCTAAGTCCCTAGACTGGCTGGCCCTGAACTGGAAATTCGGCGCCATTTTCCAGTTCCAGGCCCTATTGCCGTTCAGGGACTTAGCCATTTTCGGGCTAAGTCCCTAGACTGGCTGGCCCTGAAGTGGAAATTCGGCGCCATTTTCCAGTTGTAGGCCCTATTGCCGTTCAGGGACTTAGCCATTTTCGGGCTAAGTCCCTAGGGTGGCTGGCCCCAAAGTGGAAATTCGGCGCCATTTTCCAGTTCTAGGTCCTATTGCCGTTCAGGGACTTAGCCATTTCCGGGCTAAGTCCGTAGGGTGGCTGGCCCTGAACTGGAAATTCGGCGCCATTTTTCCAATTCTAGGCCCTATTGCGGTTCTGGGACTTAGCCATCTTCGGGCCAAACCGGGAAAAATGGCGCCGAATTTCCAGTTCAGGGCTCCCAAGATGGCTAAGTCCCTAGGGTGGCAGTCACCGAAAACCGAAATTCGGCGCCATTTTTCCATTTCTAGGCCCACTCACATCCGCCCCAACCTGGGAAAATGGTGCGGAATATGCATTTCAGGGACCTCATTGTGTTTTTCATGAATGCAGGTACTGTAAGTTCTCCCTTTTGGAGAAAGGTCATCTGTCTTTCGAGCCACCATTCTTCCTGGCATGGAGGAACCCTGGGGCTGACTCCATGTACACTGACGATATTGTGAAGGAGTGGCATCTGGAACATTTGCGTGATTGCCCTTGGTATGTGGACCTTCCGCCCGGCTCGCTCGACCCATCCGGGTTTCAATTGAAGCTGGATGCTGAATTCCGACGAAACCGGGCTCCGCTGCCTCCGTTGGGTGCAAAAGAGGCAAAAGCGCTTGCGAACTCCAGGAAAGCGGCAGAGCTTGCTCAGGCAGGAATTCAATAGAAATTGCATGAGAAGAGTAAAGGTCAAAGGAAAAAGACAAGGAAACAGGTGAGTGCAGTAACACCCAAAAAGAAGAAAACCATCGGGGCATCGGAGGAGGCGCAGGAGGGGACCCAAGAGAGTGACTCGGACGACGACTTTGTTCAAGGTCTTGCGACTACTGTTGCTCCTACCCAGTCACCGGTCGTCCGGGTTCCCAAGTCAGTTCGGAGTGGGACTGGCTCTGCCAAGAAGTTGGCATTTGAGGGCGAGCCTACACGCCGGTATTCAGCGGTGACGTTTACGCACAGGCCAAAGCTAGAACCTCCAACCATCATCCAATGCGTTAATGAGAGCTTCCTTGACGCTCTCGCTGCCAGGACGAAGAAGGTGGCACACAACAAGTCTCTGGCGGAGCAGAAGGGGAAAGCCAAGAAGAGGGCTGGCGGTACAGAGCCTGAAGACACCCCTGGTTTTGAAGCCATGATGGAATTCTTCACGGCTGTGAGCACGAATTGCAAGAGCACTCGGGGGGGGGTTGAGGTGGAGAGAGCTTGGGACATGATTCTCCTCGACATTCCAGATGGGGAGCTGCTGGAGGGCCTGGATGGTGTGCCCACCTGGAACAGGTTTACTGAGGACTACTGGAAAGCCGAGTTTGGGCTGGCAGGGATGCTTCTGGATGACGGTGGATGTGTGGTTGTCCTTGCCACGAGAGGGAAGACCACAGAGAATGCGGTGGCAAGGTGGACACCGAAAAGTGTCACCCCGGTCCTCCTCAGAAAATGGTTCTGCATCAGTACGCAGGGGTTGCGAACAGAGGGCCAAAGTGGAAGTTATCAATCTATTGCATTCACTTCATATTGTGGTGTATGTTAAGTAGACCCTGGAATTGATCCCTTCTTTGTTGGATGTGCAGACATTGGTGTTTGAGGCATATTGCTTTGTGAAGAGAGGGTCTACGTTCAAATTCCGCAACGACGGTCGTCTTGTTGATGCCGTTGTGGACCCTGTAACCTACGATGTCATCTACAACTATGTGCCCCACTCTAGTATGCCGAAGGACACAAAGACAGGCAAACCGTGGCGGTACAGCCGGACCCGGAGCCCTGCTTTCATCCAAACCCTCATGGAGACGTGCTCGGATGTCCAAGGGCGGATTCTGGACCTCACATGCGGCACGGGTAAGCCTTCACGTGCTCAGTTTGTCCCCTGGCCCGATTGCAATTGCATGCCGCAAGCTATTAACCGCCCGCTTTGTTCCTCAGGTGCTTCAATGTGGGCAGGGACGTTGTCCGACAGGCATGTGTTCGCCTTCGAGCCAGATACTGCCCTCCACAACTCGGAACTTGCAGCGGCTGAACGTCTGCCGAAAGAGGAAGAGGCATCCTCGGAGGATGAGGAAAAATCCGAGAAGGAGCAGGGGGAGGAAGTTGGGATCGAGGCCGAGGAGCCCCCGGTTTACGAATGAGTGGTGGCATTGTAAGTTGCCTCCAGATTTCGTGAGGCACCTCCCTCCGCTCTCTTATTTCATTGAAAACCCTTTCTGGTTGTGCTGGTATTGACATTCTTGAAGTGGATTTGTTCTTACTGTAGGATGCCAAGTACTGCCGGAGGGACGTCTACACCGGAGTTCATGGGCAGGAGGAACGTGCTTTTTTTTGCCAGGGGGGATTTCATGCCTAGTCCAGAAAGGGAGTACATCCTTCCTACTTATGCTGCCCGGCTTGCTTCGGTGTCCATTCGGAGGTGTTCCGAATGTAGTCGTGTACAACAGATTTTAGACGAGGCAAGCCTCAAGAAAATGAAGATGAGGGAGGAGGCAGCAGCTATTAGAGCCCGTCGGGCTCGTAGATTTGTGTTGGATTCTGCTGAGGAAAGTGGGGGAGAAGACGCAGAAGATTCCCAGGAGGTGAGGTGGACAGTCCCCCAAGGAGAGGACGGGATTTTTGAGAGGCATAGTGGAACTGATGCATCACAGAGCTCCGAGGACGAGGGGGATGAGGAAGAAGGTGGGGCAAGTTCCTCGGAGGGTGTAGGAGAGTAGTGCCCATTCCGGCTATGACAGTTAGAACACACTTGTATAGACGTGGCTTGCCACAAAATTTGCAATAAAATGTTGCATTTCAAGTCCACTGGTGCCACATTCCAACTTCACATGACCCTATTTCCGTGCCTCCTAACCCTATTTCCGTGGACTCACAATGGTCTGCTCATGCTTTTTTTTTTCCCGCTCATGCTCATGCCGCTCATGAAATAGCAGCCCCCGTCCGACTTTGTATGTTTCTCCAAAGATTGTGTCCAATGGAATAGACATGTACGCTCTCTTCCCGGCATTGGCACTTTTGGGTCGCTTGATCCGAAGACAATTTGAACTGCATTGAAATTTGCCTGTGCACTATCTGCCATGAAACCAGCGAAATTTGGAGATGGCACCCCATAACACGTACAAGGGAATTCCACATGAGCTTCTGGGATTCTGTATCCTCGGATTGCATGTCACAAACTACAATTGTCATAACTCGTTGATACACTGGATCGTAGACATGACAAGCCATTGTCGTCCAATCTTTCACTCGTTTCACATGATCAAACATAAGAAAACAATTGTGCAGGTCCCCAGTCTTCAGCATCCGCTTCATGAGGCTAACCCCACTGCTCTCCCCAGCAGTCGACATTTTGAAAAGAAACACTTTGATGGCACCTTGACCTGGAAAAACATTGTCCTGGATGTAGTCGTACATGCTCAGTCGTTTCAATTCCAAAATGTTGTCTATGTAGCCTCTAATCCTAGAGCCCATTCTCAATGCATTGATCTGATGCCGAATGTTGGGTGAACTCAAAGTGGAGAAATAATCCATGACAACGTCCAATGCTGCACCGTCAAGTTTAGTCCCCACATAATCCCCTTCACTCAAAATATGGGTTTCCAAGAAGGACTTGCTTGCCCCAAGAGCAATTGCAGATGTTGTTGCGAATGGGTTTATCTCGTACTCCTGTTTAATCAACCTCGAAACTGTCTCAACACTCTCCATGTAATCCCCCTTCGAGACAGGATGGTTATGGAAACCGAAATGCACACAAGCTCTTGTCATTGTTTTCAAACGGTGGACAACATAGTACATTCTTGCTCCACACAGCGCCAGGCAGGATGGTACAAGTTTTGCAGAATTTGCAAATGAAAGTGGTTGCCAGTGGAGGAAGAGGTTTACTATTTCATGAGCAGAAACCATGAGCCATGAGCCATGAGCCGCATGAGCCGCATGAGCGGTGAGCCGAAGTCTAAGATACGCGGATTTCATGAGCGGACTCCTCCAAATTTGGAAATGCGGCAGATTAAACAAGTATTAAAATAATAGTTTTTTATTTGACCTTGCCGTTTTTGGACGTTCCAGATCATGTAATGCGGCGAAGATATGTCGTCAGTAACAAGTCCGCTCATGGTTTTATAGATCCGCTCATGGAAATAAGTGACCGTGCAACGGGAAATCCAGTATACCACTGCAAAAGGACGTCGCATACTGGCCTGTATAGAGTATTCCGCGGTTTTACATGCCTTAACATTGGAATGAAGCTGACCCTTTTGCCGCGATTGAACCAATGGAGTCTGCACCAATACAGTCTGCAGTACTTCACAATTCTGTCTTCTTCGGGTATTCGGCGGGAAAGGTTTGCAACTGAACTGGGAAATAGGGTGCCGCATTAGGGTTCGCACGTGCGAAATTTCGGAGCGGTTTGGTGTAAGGCCGCCTCTGGGGGTACCTACGACGATACTTGGAAATTCGCCGCCGCATTTCCTTGTCGGAGGTCGAATGAGGAGAGCAAGTTTTCGGAAAGCAGAAAAACATGAACCCTCCAACATATAAAAATACATGCACGTGGAAACAAGTGAACGATATAGTAATATCTTAGTTCGATCAAAACAGGTTACTGGTAGGCAAGACATATGTCGGACCTTTCTGTGGCGAGAGTCTGAGGTACTGGCAGCAGTACAGTTCTACTATCCGAAAAGGATGGGCGTACCATTGTATGTGGACCGCAAGCCAAGCTCACTGGTCCCCTGGATCCATATTCAGAAGAGTGTGAACCTCCTGGGGGCTCAACCCTGGTGCATGTATGAAGTGATGAGTTGTGGAATTACAACGGAGTCTCTTTAGGTACACGTAGTACAAATGCTTGCAAGGGCAGTATGATGCCCCCTTGTTCGCCATGATCTGGAAGTCGGTGCAATTGCAGGTGGGTAATTCTGAAATGGTGATGGTGTACACCTCATTGCGAACAGCTGAGCCCGCCGTGGCCATCTGATACACACGCCCGAATCCTGGTGGGGGCACTTCTGTCGAGCTCTGGATTGTACAGTTCATCCGAAGTGCATTCCCCATCCTTGTCTCGTTCACTTTTGAGGGAGGTCGCCGCCTCTTCGGTTTCCCCCAACGGTGTGTAGGATGCTTAGAGCTGTCGTGTCCCATTGTTCTTGCTCTCACAGGGGTCGGTGGTGGAGGCTGTGGAAGCGGAAATGGATGTCTGGGCACGTCAGTGCTCGGCACCATCCGAAATCCTGCGGCGGTAAGGGCGTCGGCCTCAACCTGACTCAGATCGCAGCCTGGTTCCACCGGCCACACCGGGGGAGCCTCTGGCATTGTCTGTATGCCGTACTTGGGCTTTCCATACACGCAAGTCATAATGTCGTGCCTGCAGAACCAGAACTGGGTGGTTGTCGCCTCCGCAAACTTTGCATGGACAAATCTTCCTGTAAAAGTAGGAGCAGGGACAGCCCCATCTGGATTCCTCCTTATCATCTCTAAACAACGTTGCCGTGTATCCACACGAATTGCGGAACACCTTCCTCGAAACGACGGCTTTGTGCGAGCAATTCTCCACTGTGAGGCAGACACAGTCGTCTCCACAATGGCTTGGCCATACTGCATAACAGCGGGCGGAATGTGGGGCAAGGGAGCGGTGGGAATTTGTTGCACGAAATCCCCGGTTGAAGGCGACGGCGATCTGGAATTTCTTGGCTTCCACTGCTGGAAGACACATTGTGCGGCAACATGACGGGACCTCGAGGTGCTGTCCGAATGTTCCTGTCGGATCTCCAGGAATCCTCTTCGCCCCGGGTTCCTCTTCAATCCTCCGCCTGACAGGGCGAGTCCGGACGTCCCCCTCTAGGTGTTCACCTCTGCGGTGCAGAGGCGTCCCTTTGATCTTCTCTCGCAATGATGTCGCCCATTTCACTGGATTCTTGGACCTCGAAGCTGTTCGTACCAACAATTCCTCCTGTCCGGCCCAAAGCCCCATTGTTTGCCGCTCAGGAACTTGTAGTACGTGGCTTGCTGCATGATTGCTCTGTCGATGTCCTCCGTTGTGGCCGTCACTACGTCCACCAGATGTGCGGCAGAAGACGCTCGCCAGGAGGAGTGGACCGATTCTGCCATATTCGTGTCGGCATGTCCGTGTCGGAATCCAAGCACCGCTCCTAGAAGGACACAAACAACGGTGAGGGACCAATCGAAATGTCCGTAACAGAAAGACAAATGAACGAAATTGACAGCAGCCTACCTCCCGCATGTACTGTCCGAACTGTCGATACCGAAATGCCACCACCCCAACCAGCTGTGCAATGCTCCCAGATTGGTTGTCTCCACTGCACCTGACGTGTTCCACCAAGCCTCGATGATAGCAAACTTAACCTCCGCGTCATCAAAATGTGGGTGCATCCTTCCACGCCGTACAAAGACACGTGTTCAGCCTGAATGAGCTAGCAACAAATTTTGGTAGTGTAGTGGGATAGACTCTGCATCCAATGGAATCCACAGGATCTCTCTTTCCCCTCCATTGGAACATTGGGGTCCTCACCGTACACACGCCGCACCGCTGCCCAGTTGGCCTGAGCGTTGTCTGCCATGAATCCCCTGAAATGGGCGCTGGCAATCCCGCCCTTGCCATCTGCTGGTTTATGCCTCCCACAGATGCATCTCGGACTGTGGTCCTCCCCTTTCATCTCGCAGATGCAATCGTCATGAGCCTTGGAGTGATAGTCATAAACATGCGCACCCATAGTCACCCACTGATGGTTTGTAATTCGCTTGATGTGATCAAACATCACCCAAGCATTCGACAAGTTTTCCAGTTGTCATGCGAGTGACCAAGTCGACTCCACTCCCAGGCCCACACGTCGACATTTTGAAAATGTAACAACGATCGATTCGCTGCCTTGCTCTGGAAACCTGCTACCTTGGATGTAGTCATATCCAGTCATTCGTTTCACCTCCAGGATTGAGTACATGTCCGACCCCCTGCCGAACTCCTGCTTGCAAGATACGATGTGATTCCGCACATTCGGACTACAAACGTGCGAGACGGACTCCAAGAGGTCACGCATCTCGTCTTCGGTCAAGGGCTTTCGGTCGGAACCATCTTCAGACATGATTTTGCCAAGAGCAATCTTGTGGGCTGCCTTCAGCTGAATCTGCTTTGGTCTGGCTCCGGGGCTCAATTTCACCTCCTCTTTTATGATGTCCTGTCTTCCTGCACAGCCCTCACGCATGTTGCCTCTCGCCAAGGGGTGGCAGTGGACCCCAACGTGTATGCAAGCTCTAGTCAAGTCCGGGAGCAAATGGATTACGTAATATTGCTTGGCTCTGCACATGGACAGCACGTCGGTGGTTCTTTGCAATGTGCACACTTGAAAGAACCCGCAGGAGCTTGGCTGGAGACAATGAATGGATGATGCGTTTTGTGCCAGTCCAATCCGTCTCGTTTCTCCGCCCTCCTTTGGAGAGAAAGTGGAAGCAGGTGGGATTGAGGCACCTCAGCTTCCCCGCACAGAGGACATATCGTACCCGAACACCATCAGCAATTTTCGTGCTATGGTCTTCGTCACACACAGGGGTGTCCGTCATGCTTTCGATCCATGTCTGTTAACATCCCGGAGGCTTTCTTGGACGAAGAAACAGGTGGAAACTCGAAGATGACATTGCCATCGACTTCGGGAGGCAGAAAAGTTACCTTTCTGACTGGGAATTTGGCATAGTCGAGAGCAGCCAGCTCGGAGCGAGAACCATCGAGGTGATGTTGTCGTAGGAGCTGCACAATGGACCGGGTTGGAGTTATGCTCGAGGGCACATTGCGTAGCACCTACAGAGACGTCCATGCCGGATTTGAACGACCGTGTGGAGGACATGGGTACCTCAATGCAATCATCTTCCTCGTCGAAATGTCGAATACGTCCACACGAGAAGCTATGGAGGGTCTTGACGGTCCAGGTCGGGAATGATTATCGTTGCATACCTCTCTGTTGGCAGTGGCGCCTCTCGGTTTCCGGACTTCTTTGTGGATGGTGTGGGCAGCGACTGATTCGGAAAGGGAATGGGCATTCCCACAGCTCGGTACAGGATGGTGTCTGACGGGGGAACGTGCCATTCGATTCCGCAACCTCCGTCGTTACCTAGCACGACAATGTCTCGTCAACCTGTCCAGGAACATCCTTCCTTTCTTCTTCCAAATAAACTGTGCCGGTTGAGCTTGAATTTGGAACAAAGGTAAGTTTCAGTCACTCTGCAAAGTCCTCCCTTGTTTGGGATCCAGGCTCTCCCAAGTTGCGGAGGACAGCAAACTATAGCGTAGAATTCGGAGCCATCGAACACCGCACGGAGTTGGCAAGTGCGAGGTTCAGTATAGCGACAGACCAAGGCTCACAGGCACCATCTAAGTGGATCTGCGGAGTCCATCGACAATTGGAAGTCGCACATTGAAGTGGAAAGTAATTGTTTCAAGCTACATGCATGAAGGTGGGAGGTTTGATTCCATAGCCAGTGAGTAGGACAATGATGGCCGATTCGGCGACGAAATAACATCTCCTGACAGTTTTCTCCTGAGGGTGGATCCAGCAGTATTCTCGGTGCAGACAGGAACGTTCGCACTGACAAGTGCCAGGACTGCTGGTTAAAACTGTCAGACACCAAGTTGTGCTCATCAAGACTGGCCGAATTGTGTTGTTTTCGGAACAATGCAACCCATTGAGGTTCCAGATTTCCCGTCACGAGTGATTCTGTCGATTGCTGGTGGACGGAAATACGGCGCGCATTTCCGTATTGCATCTTGGTCATGCAACAGAGCGACGGAAATGCGGCACCGAGTTTCCGTCCGGGGAAACCTTTATACTCTCCAGAACGAAAATGCGGTAACGCATTTCCATCCAGCAAGCACGGTATGTGAAGGTGGAACGGAAATGCGGTACCGCATTTCCGTTCTGATTGAGATTTATGAACAACGGGAACAGAAATGCGGCACCGCATTTCCGTCGAGTCGCACTTTTCGACATTCCAGAACGGGAATGCGGCGCCGCATTTCCATTTTGTATCTGATGCATGGAGCTGAGGGATAGAATGCTGCAGCACATTTCCGTCTTAAAAGACATTCATACTCTCGAGAACGGAAATGCGGTACCGCATATTCATTCAAAAGCACGGTATGTGAAGGTGGAACGAAATGCGGTACCGCATTTCCGTTCTGATTGAGAATTATGAACAACGGGACAGAAATGCGGCACCGCATTTCCGTCAAAGTCGCACTTTTCGACATTCCATAAGGAAATGCGGCGCCGCATTTCCATTTTGTATCTGATGCCTGGAGCCGAGTAAGATTCCGACAGCTTCATACAGCGCAATTCCGAGAGGTTGAGACATTCACACTATCCAGAACGGAATGCGGCACCGCATTTCCGTTCTGACTGAAAATCGTGAACTATCTGAACTGAAATGCGGCACCGTATTTCCATCCGAGTCGCACCTACCATCATTCCAGAACGGAAATGCGGCACCGCATTTCCGTTCTGACTGAAAATCGTGAACCATCGAACTGAAATGCGGCAGCGCATTTCCATCCGAGTCGCACCTCCCAACATTCCAGAACGGAATGTATTAGATTTAAAAGGGAAATGCGGCACCGCATTTCCGTTCTGATGAAATATCCTGAAACATCGGAATTGAAATGCGGTACCGCATTTTCCGTCGGAGTCCCACCATCCGACATTCCAAAAACGGAAATGCGGCACCGCATTTCCGTTTTGTATGTGAGGAATGGAGCTGTGGAACGAAATGCGGGAAGGCATTTCCGCCAAGCGTCCGACGTTAATACTCTACAGAACGGAAATGCGGTACCGCATTTCCATTCTGACTGAAAATCGTGCGCAACGGGTACAGAAATGCGGCACCGCATTTCCGTTCGAGTCGCACCTTCCGACATTCTCGAACGGAAATGCGGCGCCGCATTTCCGTTTTGTATATTCGGCCTGGAGCTGTTCTACGGAAATGTGTTGCCGCATTTCCATCCATGTGAGACCTTCAACCTTTTCAGACCGGAAATGCGACACCGCATTTCTGTCCAGGTGAGACCTCTATACTTTCCCGAACGGAAATGTGGCACGGCATTCCATTCATCAACTAACGTATGTGAAGTGGGAACGGAAATGCGGCGCCGCATTTCCCTTCTGAATCTCATACATGGAGCTGTGGGACGAAATGCGGCACCGTATTTCCGTTCAACAACTAAGGTATGTGAAGGTGGAACGGAAATGCGGTGCCGCTTTTCTTCCAACAAGTACGGATGTGTAGCTTCGTGATGGTACTTAACGGAAATGCGGCGCCGCATTCGCATTCTCGCTCCAACTCATCAGACGCTGGGACGGAATGCCTTGAATGTGAACACGTGGAGCACGGAATTGCCTGTACATGTCGGCACTCTATCTGACTGAAGGGGCATGAGGCGGGCGGCGGACTGCGTTGGATAATGATGTTTGATTTTCGGACGGCGGGCGTACCCTCAACGATTCGAATTTCGTAATGACTCAAACTCCACGAGGAGACACTTTCGTCCAACCCTTCGAACCCAAGTGGTGCATCACGCCGTTTCATCTACTTTTGTCGTGTCTCCTCAGTCACCCCTCTCGCGCCCTTTCCATCTGCACTCTTTGCCCCTTTCCCTCTCTCTGTTCTTCTTATGCTCGAACCTGAGAGGGGGGAGTTCGTGCACCAGACAGGAGACCTCGTCGCAAGCTCGGAAATTATACTTCGGACGGAGGCCAATGCCGAAGGGGGAAGCGATGCGTCTTACAGGAGGAGGAGATTGCCCATCTCCGACGCGATCGCTTTTCAGGGTTTACATTTGTAATAAGCAGTCATGCCCCCCCAATGCGATTCATGACAATAGATTCTTGGTAATATGCACATGCATTTCGTTCAGGAATATAGCTTATCAGATGAGCCTGGTACTTGAGTGCCAAATATTTATTTGACTAGAAAAAAGTATTGACATGCCATTGCTGAATTTAAAAAAAATCAACACAATGAAGGAATGTGTGATATGTTTTGAAATTAAGAATCTGAAAATTCAACATGTAAGGGGAAATTTATGAAAACTTCGGACAATGTTATTTTTAATTATTTATTTTGTGCCAAAACTGAAAAGACTCTCTAGAGTATCTCTCTTGCGATGCCGGAATGTATCTGCTCAAGTGAGGGGTACTAAGACAAGCAAAGTCTGCAAGCCGCAGGCCACTCAGGCAACCCAGCCACAGTGAGAGCTCCATGCGATCGAGCTGCGCGCAGCTGATCGAGCACAGAACCCCCATTGCTTCTGTAATTCTTAGACTGAATGCTGGAGACTTGAAATGCAGAACATGTTGATGCTAACAGGAAAGGTGGGACGTGCTGGAGGATCGCAGGAATCCAAAGAGCCGCAGGAAGAGTCCGAGGGAGCTAGCTGCAGCACGTACACCCACCCGATCCCGGATGAGCGGGGTAACTGCCGGGCCTAGCCCTCTGCATTCAAAAGAGCGTCTTCGAAGGGCAAGTTCAAAGTCTCAGAGATCGACTCGCGTTTCTTCGATCAGGAGAAATCGCCAGCAGGGGTCGGGCCCTTCTCCAGCAAAGTCGAAGAAGAAGAAGCAGCCCGTCCCTCTACTGGCTTCTGAACCGGCTCAGGCCGATTCACCCCCCCAACGCGAATGAAGCAGCAGGGTAGAAGACAGATTCTAATTGCAGCAGACACCTTCACCTGCAAGGATGAGGAAGCAGAGGCAATCAGGGCGACGGCCGAACAATCTCCCGCAAACCGCTTCCACGAGCTGAAGCTCAGTTCCTGGAGGATTTCCCGCCTGCAGAGGTGGGGGCCGACTCTGCTGCAGCGAAGGAATGGGATTGACCGTTGATCTCGATTTGGTACCGGAGGAGGGTGCTGCCGCTGAACGTTCGCAGCAGACCTCACCACCGATTGAGCTAGCAGGCCGGAGGAGGCCTCTGCAGTGCAGAATTGCCGCCCACACAGGCCCCAGGTGCAGCTCCAGTTAAGGATGCTCCACCTGCTCAGCCACTACCGAACACCTACAGACATGTCTCCGGAGGATTTCAAAAGTGAGCGGCGGATAAAATGGTTGGAGGAGACACACAGTAGCATTGGCAGAGTTCTGAGGCCAGAGGGTATTATTCCAGCGGACTCTTCGAATCCCACTCTGTCGCATGGTCTCCTTCCCATCGTCAGGCAGGCCCTCCCGGAGATGTGGATAAGCTCAAGTTCGCATTTCGAGAGGGTACCGTCTGGGATCGGCAGCGTTTTACGTTTCCATAGAGAATGAGGACGGCGAAACCCGTGGACCCACTGCCGATGAATTGTCAACGTGGGATACCCACTGGCACACTCGCAACCACGAATTCGACGGCGACGCTGAAGGGTGATCCCGACTTCGGCCATATGTCGGGAAAATGTTCTTTGTGTGGGACGGGAATCACCGACTTCTCGCCTGCTGGGGAGTACATCAAGCAGAACCATGCCAAGCACATTGGCTGGCATTACATGGTGGAGTGTGTTCCTCAAGGTGAAGGCGGCAGACTCCTCCCTCCTCAAGAATGCCATGGCGGACCTCAACTCGTAAGATACTCATACCCTCCCTAGCACATTCGAAATGCGGTGCCGCATTTCGGTTTTCCATTCTGGTTTGATTCCGTGCTTCCGGTTACTAACTGAGAGAGTGTGCCTTGCAGGGGTCACTGAGAATGGTACGTTGCATACCCACAGGGCACATTATGCGGTACAGGGTGTGAGGAAAACTGGTCTTACTGATCCGCAGATGTTTGCGGAAATGCTGGAGCCGGAGCTCATTCAGAAAGCCGTTGAAAAAACAGACCGGACATGGTATCGTTCACTATGGATGGAATGGTGGAGGTGATTATACGAAGTAAGTCGTGCTCCAATTTCCTCTGCTCATCCTTCCCCAATTTCCAGTAATGTTTCCACATGAATCGATGTAACGCTTCTGCATGTTTGTTTGGCAGTCAAACATCAAGCTGGATTTGGCCCATGCCAAACGCTTCTTCATGGAAAAAGTGAGGGGCAGGTGAAAACGTTGCAGTCATTGACTGAGCACTTGAAGGGAAGGAGCCGGTGTCAAGTCCAGAACCAAATACAAGCAAAGCTTGTGAAGCTGGTGGCAATTCCGACACTTGGAAAGGACTTCATCCCCGAGATTGCAAAACACTATTCTCGGGCCATGCAGCCGACCATGCAATTGGAGAAACTGCATCACCTCTCAACGGCATGTGTGGAGGCGAAAGAGAAGGTGAGGTTTCAATGCACTGAATTTCCTTCCTAGCAATAGCCACTCTCTTCCAGCCACTGACATTGGATCGGAAATGGCAGACACGGTGGCTGTCGATCTGGAATGCATCCGAGAGCATAAGGACAATGTGGTCTTTTCCACTGGAAGTTTCCGACCCTGCAGTGGATGTGTGGCTCAACCGTATGACTTGGTGGTTCCAGGTAATTCAAGGTACTTCCCCAGATTTGCTTTTCTGACATGAATTCCCTGAACTGCTACGTGACAATGCATTTGGGAATGGCAGGTAATGTCGAATGCGAAGGAGCAAGTCGTAATGCACACAAATTCGTTCGGCTTGTACGTCAAATGGGATGGAACACAGACATTGGAAGACTACGTGACACGTTTCAGATGTGCGTACAAGGACAACCTTTTCGCCAGAGAGCTACAGACAGCAAGAAGGAGCGTGGAGTTTACACATCAGGAGGGAGCGGGGAAAGCTGCAATGCGAATGCGATTGATGAATGTTTACAGGTGAAGCACAGCTGCCCTTGTATGCGAAGCCTGGTTACGAGGTTTGTCTCGGAAATGCGGCACCGCATTCGCATATTTATGTTTTCGGTGGCACTCTGCCAGTGGAGGTTGGTCTTCAAGTTTTGCTCACCGCATGCTGATGCCTTGCAGGTATATATGAAATACGTGCTCCCTTCAGACAGGGGCCATGGCTCAGAGCCCCCGTTCTTCATGGCTTGGACCAGTGGCGGGCCCAAGCTGTGTCTACACACCCGAGATGCAGAAACAATGGCATCCCGCGCATCTCGTTGGATGCCCGTGGTACCTGGACATGTCTGGCGTTATTGTTCGTCGAGTCTGAGAAGAATCTGCGCCGCCAGAAAGGCCAGAAGAGAAGAAGAAAGGAAAGACGTGTGGCCCTGCTGGGCCAAAGTCGGCAAAGGAATCTGCTGCTCTGGAAGAATCCAGGAGGCAGCTGAAGATGGCACAAAAGGACGGTGGATGCAGCTGTGCAGGCCAACAGAAGGGGTCGAAGAAAGGACTCGCCAGCAAGGAGCAGCTGTTGTGGACACGCCGACCAAAACGAAGAAGCAAAAAACAGCCTGTTCAGGAAGAGGGTGGGAAGAGGACTCCGATGGAGACTTTGCAACCAGCCCACACCCCCGCCGAACGCAGGCTGCCTCCCTGTGCCCACCGTTGTCACCAGAGGCACGAGAACTGGCTCGGCAAAGAAGGCACTCTCAACCCCCCAGGGGGCACCCTTTCGAGCCGGTGGAAATGAAGAGGCCGAAAGTGGCTCCCAAAAACTGTAGTCCAGTGTGTAAAATGAGAGTTTCTTGGCGGCTTTGGATGGACGGGCAGCCAAGTTGGCAAACATGAAGACCATGGAGGGTCTGAAGGGCAGAGCACTGAAAGAAGGCGACTGCCGAAGAGCCTTCCGACACCCAGGATTTCAGAATATGGTCTCGTTCTTTGAAGGGTGTGTGCAGACAAGGATTGTAGGAGGGGCGGAAATGCCACCGAGTGGTCTTGCGATATGATCATCTTGGATATTCCGGACGGAGAGCCTGTGGAAGGACTGCAAGCTTTGCCATCTTGGAACAGGTACTCGGAGGACTTTTGGAAGAAAGGATTCGGGCTTGCCCGCATGGTGTTGGACGACAGAGGCTGTGTGGTTGTCCTGGCGAGCAGAGGAAAAAACACTCAGACAGGAATTGCGAAGTGGAACCCGCAAGAGCGCCGTCCCGATTCTGAAAAGAAGTGGACGTGCATCAACACACTGGGCCTTCGGTCGGAAGGGAGAAGGTGATTACGACACTGGCACTCGTCCATTCATTTGCTTGGGTGCTTTCAAATGCGGTGCCGCATTCGGTTTCTAATCGTTTTTCCCCTTGTGTATGCAGACAAAGCAGTTCGATGCATACTGCTTTGTGAAGGAAAACTCCACCTTTGCTTTCCGGAAGGAGGGAGGAAAGGTTGACCCGAACTGCGACCCACTCGATTACGACGTTCTGTTCAACAACGTTCCCAGGAACTTCTCCCTCATAGCCTCACTTCAACGGAACCCCTGCGGGTACTCACGGACTCGGAAGCCCTGCCTTCATTCAGACAATTATGGAGACATGCACAGACGTGGAGGGCACAGTGCTGGACCTCATCTGTGGGACAGGTATGCAGAATCTTGATCTCTGCTGTTCTGCAAAATTTCTCGTTAGGATGTAGTTCGCAACATCTGAAGCGCCATGTGGTAATGTGGGATGGCATTGTAACAGGTGCCTCAAATGTGGCTGGGCGGTTTTTCCGACCGGCACCTCTTTGCCTACGAGGAGGATTCATCCGTGTTGGGATCCCATCTGGAGGGGCTGCAACGGAATGTGAAGGCTCCCGACAGAGCGGAAGTCTCCTCGGATTCGTCGGAGTCCGAGGAAGACACAGTGGACATTGATGCAGAGGAGAACCCGGAATACGAGTGAGTGCAAACATTGTAAGTTTGCAAAGCCTAGCAGTAATTTTCACACGAAGCAGTAATTTTCACACGACTGTGGGTCTCTCATTAGTCTCGTTGATGATTGTCATGTGCAGGATTGCAGGGTCCGGTCGAAACATGTAGGGCCTACACTTCCTGCCAGGAAGAATTGTCCCTTCTTCTTGCGAGGGCGACGCTTCATGACGAGCCCGGTAGGGGACTTACTACTCCCTTCCTAGTTATGCAGCTAACCGCAAACCCAGCGATTAGAAGAAGTGAGAATCCCATAAAGTAGAGCAGATTTTGGAGAGGGCTAGGGAGGACAGAAGGATAAGGAAAGAGTTGGCAGCAGTCATCTCAGACAGGTAGACGTTACGAAAGTACATATGTGATCCAGCGGATGAGAGCGACGCAGACAGGGAGGAAGACGACCCAACGGAGGTGAGATGGACAGTTCCGCAAGGGGAAGATGGGATTTTCGAAAGCCTGGCCAACGAGCAGTCCGCTGGAGATGAGAGAGCACTGAGGGGGTGGAGGAGGACACAGGACAGTCTAGAACAGGATGAGTCTCTGTAAATGTAAATTCTCTTCCAGAGTATATAAAGGTCTCTGTAAATGTAAATTCTCTTCCAGAGTATATAAAGAAATTCTGCCCGACATTCGTGACCCCTCTCCCGTGTGCATTCCAACAGCCACACAATCGCCCAAACCAGGACCTCCCCAAATCAGAAATGGGTCAGGGCATTTCCAAAATTTTGCAACTCTAATAACCTCTACTCTTTTGGAAATGGCGGCAACCAAAGCACCGCATTTCCAAACAGGGGAGGGACTAATTTTTTTTCCATTTCAATGTTGGCATAGTAAAAAGTAATCTTAATTGGGAATGCGGTGCCGCATTTCAAATTTTCCTCCTTTGTCCACACGCCAGTTTTTTGGCCTCTCCCGCTCATTGCATGGATATGCCACCAACCTTACAGAGGTCGAACAAGGAGGTCGAACAAGGAGGCCGCATGGCGGGATTGGAAATGCGATGCGGTGCCGCCATTTCCATATTGGGGATGGTGGTTGTTCGAACTGCAGACCCATCAGCAAAAACTGGCACCGCATTCCATTGTAAAAAAAAAGTCGATGACGGACATGGAAATGCGGCGGCCCGCATTTCCAGAACGGACATCGCAATTTGTCAATTTGCAGACCCTCTCTCGGAAATGCGGTAAGCATTCCATCGCGCAAGTCGGAAATAGGTGCACTTTTCGAAGTGTTGGACGGAAATGCGGCACCCGCATTCCCTTGTCCAAAAGAAGTTTCCATTGCCAAGCTGGAAATGCGTCGCCACATTTGCATGCCAACTCGTTTTCTGATCAATTTATAGACCCGTGTTGGTATTCGGTGTACCTGGACGGAAATGATGCACCGCATTTTTCTTGTCCCAATGGAAATGCGGTGCCGAATTTCGATGTCCGACATGGAAATGCGGTGCGCATTTCGATGTCCGACATGGAAATGCTGTGCCGCATTTCGATGCGGACATGGAAATGCGGCACCGCATTTCGATCCGACATGGAAATGCGGCGCCGCATTTCGATCCGACATGGAAATGCGGTGCCGCATTTCAATGTCCGACATGGCGTTACTCTGGTATATTCTTGACACATGACTCACATACCGGTTACTCTGCTTTATTCAACCAGACAGACAAATTGTAGAAATGAGACATCAAATTGTAAACAGTGGGCCAAATCCGAGAGTTATTCAACACAATGAAACACAGTCATACAGAAGTGAGGTACATTCCAGGGGCACAGTCACCTGCCAAAGTGGCCGATAGCCACTGGACACGCGAAGTCCATCCCCTCTTCGATGTAAATGCGGCGCCGAATTTCCATCGGGGGATGGACTTCGGTGGCAGATCTCAAACTATACTTGTTGATGAGAAAGATGTATGGGTTCATCCACCGCTGGCGTGATGAACACGTTCCACCTCCGTCGGTGGGTACGTGTGACCCAGATGCTCCATTTTGGAGGCCGGACTGCTCTTCCGCTTCGTATCTTTTCCAAAATCTAAGGGCTTCGTAGCTGTCCGCAAGGTCATCGGCATCCAAGTCGTCCTCAGGTCCTCCTTTGCAAGGATGCCGTGCTTCCGGAACCGGGACGACTGCCCCTTTGGAGGCATCGATTATGCAATGTATTCGGCCACATCGGGAGACATTGTTATCTGGTACACAGATTACACAGAAGATACTGGTTCGATTGTGGAAACATTGGTGGCTTTTGAGTATATCGTAGGCCACTACGCCTTCGAGCGGGGTGACGATCTTGGTTTGAGGAGTCCGTGGCTCCTGCGCATCCTCGATTCCGATTTTCCCAGCTACGACGGTCACCCATGCAGAAGAAGGCGCACTGCTATGCTGTTGCGGTGGAACTGCTGCCACTGGACGTGGGTGGACTCCATCGGAGAGACCTATTCTCCTCGAGGAGTGCGCTCCTCTTCTCCATTGTATGGGGACATTCGCATTGGTGTGGACGACGAAAACGTGAAGATTTCCATATTCGATGGTGGTATGATTGAAGGGCAGGACATTGTGGTGAACATCACTAGGGGCGGTACAACGGCTGCAATCGACTTTACATGGAGGAGCCCCAGGACTCATGAGCTAGTTCTGAGAGCAGTCGAAGTCCCATTGACAACGTGACTTGTATTCAGTAGGCACAGGGCTCAAGATTTGAGGCACAATCAGCACAGTAGACGTGCTTCAAATGCAATTCATGTGGATCAATAAAAACCTCATTGTGCCCTCTTTTTATTCTATTCTGTGTCCATTGTTCCGAGAATGCGTCATTGCTCATTTCGTTTGGGATTGGGAGTGTGGGTGAATTTTGCAAATGGCTGGTAGGCTGAAATGGGCCCCCATTGTACAGAGCAGTACCACCCTACCATTCGCGAAACATTGCCTTTCAATATATAATTCTAAATAACATTGCCGAACCTCCTTCATCGGGAGGTCCTTCTCCCCCTATGACCGTGGCACCCTAAACCCTATTCCCGCGGACACTCATTTCCGGAAAATAGGCTGCTCATGTTTTTTTCCACACTTACGACTCTGCTCATGGCTCATGCCGCTCATGGCTCATGGCTCATGAAATAGCAGCCCCCGCATCCTACATTAAAAACAAATCCACTTCAAGAATGTCAATACCAGCAGAAGCACAAAGGGTCTTTCAATGAAGTAAGAAAGCGAAGGGAGGTGCCTCACGAAATCATGAAGGCAACTTACATGCGACCACTCACTTGTAAATCATGAGGCAACTTACAATGCGACCACTCACTTGTAAACCGGGGGTGCTTTGGCCTCAATCCCAACTTGTACCTCCCCCTGCTCCTTGTTGGATTATTCCTCATCCTCCGAGGATGCCTCATCCTCCGAGGATGCCTCTTCCTCTTTCGGTAGACGTTCAGCCGCTGCAAGTTTGGAGTTGTGGAGAGCAGTATCTGGCTCGAAGGCGAAGACATGCCTGTCGGACAACGTCCCTGCCCACATTGAAGCACCTGATGGACAAAGCGGGCAGTTAGTAGCATGCGGCATGCAATTGCAATCGGGCCAGGGGACAAACTGTGCACGTGAAGGCTTACCCGTGCCGCATGTGAGGTCAAGAATCTGCCTTTGGACATCCGAGCACGTCTCCATGAGGGTTTGGATGAAAGCAGGGCGGAGGTAAAACTCGTTTTGTGATCTTATTCCGTAGGCTCATCCGTCCACGCTGTACCCACCCTCCTATTTCACACGGCCCTCTTTTACTGGGGGACGTGTAGCCCAATCGTCTAGTCTCGCCCCCGTCGGTGCAGAAGGAGTCTACCAATGCGGTGATCTCTAAGCTGCAGTCTGTCGTTTTGTTTTCGTTTGGCTCCGCAATCACCAGTGGTTTCTTGATTTAATTCTCTTCCCCCTCTGTTCGCAATGGCAGATGCCTAACGTATCTAGTCGAGCTGAGGGTCGCGTGCGCGTTCATCTTTCAGGGTTATCGGGATTGTTCAACTTTGTGGTTATTGTCACACTTTGGCCTACAGGACCATCGTACGTCACAGCCTACACACCCCTCTCCGATCCCACCAGCCCCCCCCCCGCGTCCCCCTCACCCCTCAGTATGTGAATTCGCCTCACACCATCCAGGCCTCCCCACCCCCATCTGAATAAGGGGGCCATTCGGTGCTCTTCTTCGATCACCCCCCCCCCAATCCACAGGTTCATGTCCTGTGTAGTGCTACGGCTTGTACGGGGAGCCCTGGATTCCAGGGGTGTCTTTAGGCTTCTGTACAGACTCTTCTTGGCTTTCCCCTTGTCACTTCTGACTTGCTTTGTTGCCACCTCTTCGCCCTGGCAGCCAGAGCGTCAAGGAAGCTCTCATTGACACTTGGATGATGGTTGGGGGTTCTAGCTTTGGCCTCTGCGGAAAACGTCACGGCCCGCCAATACCGCCATATAGGCTCGCCCTCAAATGCCAACTTCTTGCACAGGCCAGTCCCAGTCCGACTGACTTGGAACCGGATGACCGGGACATGGTACCAGCAGAGCATAGTCGCAGGACCTTGCACAAAGTCGTTGTCGGAGTCACTCCCTTGGGGGCCCCTCCTGCGCCTCCTCTGTGGTGCCTGGTCGTGGTTTCTCTGTTTTTTGGGGGTTACTGTACTCCCCTGTTTTCGTGTCCTTTTCATTTGATCTTTATTCTTCTCATTCAATTTCTCCTGAATACCTGCCTGAGCAAGCTCTGCCGCTTTCCTGGACTTGGCAAGCGCTTTCGCTTCTTTGGCCTCTCGGACTCAGCGGGGAGGCAGCGGAGCCCGGTTCGTCGGGCCTCCGCATCCAACTTCAATTGAAACTCGGATGAGTCGAGTGAGCCGGGCGGAAAGGTCCACATACCAAGGGCAGTCGCGCAAATGTTCTAGATGCCACTCCTTCTCGAACGTCAGTGTGCATGGAGTCAACCCCAGGGTTCCTCCATGCGAGGAAGAATGGCGCTCGAAGGACAGATGACCTTTCTCCAAGGGAAATGGAGACACTTGCAGTACCTGCATTCAAGAAACACACACAGAATGAGGTCCCGGGAACAAGGTAAAATTTAGGGAATGAAGCTGCAAAATAGACGCGAAAAATGGCGCCGAATTTCCAGTTTCGGTGCCAGCCACCCCAGGGACTGACCCATTTTCGGGGCCCTGAACTGGAAATTCGGCGCCCATTTTCCCAGATGGGGCCGAAATGGCTAAGTCCCAAAACTGACTTGGGGCCGCCAACTGGAAAAAGGCGCCGAATTTCTAGTTTTGGTGCCAGCCACCCCAGGGACTTAGCCATTTTGGGGGCCCTGAACTGGAAATTCGGCGCCATTTTCCCATATTGGGGCCGAAAATGGCTAAGTCCCAGAATTGATTGGGGCCGGAACTGGAAAAATGGCGCCGAATTTCTGGTTTCGGTGCCAGCCACCCAAGGGACTTAGCCATTTTGGGGCCCTGAACTGGAAATTAGGCGCCATTTCCCCAGGTTGGGGCCGAAAATGGCTACCCCCCCCAGAACTGATGGGCCGGCCGGAACTGGAAAAAATGGCGCCGAATTTCCGGTTTCGGTGCCAGCCACCCAAGGGACTTAGCCATTTTGGGGCCCTGAACTGGAAATTAGGCGCCATTTTCCAAGGTTGGGGCCGAGAATGGCTAAGTCCCAGATCTGATTGGGCCTGCAATTGGAAAAATGACGCCGAATTTCCAGGCAGTGCCAGCCACCCCCTGGACAGCCATCCCCCTGGGCCCGAATCCGGAAATTCGGCGCCATTTTTCCAAGGATTTCTTCACAACTAATTTTCATGCTCCACATAAGGCCTCTTAAATCCTCAAAATGTAGGGACTAAAAAGAAAGGCATCGCGTATGTACCTGTACAGAAGGCGCATTGCCGCTTTGTCCGCGTTCAACTGGTCGGTGAACTCGTGGCTCCGGCGGGCATGGGATATCTCTCGAAAGAATAGGTCAGTTTTGTGGAGCAGAAAGTACCTCGTCACATAGTCGCGTAGGCTCTCTACTTCACCAGAAATCTCCAGCTTGAACTGATGTGCTTGTGTGTCAAGCTGTTCTTGCGCATTTGTCGTCACCTGTGGAGATTCTCCATCAGACCGCTTTCCTTAAAAAATACAATAAATCCATCTGATACAAGAGTGGAAGCCCCAAATGAAGCGTGGGAAAGTACCTGAAACCACCATGTCATGCGGTTCATCCACATGTCGAATGTGGGCTCGGACAGTTTGTCGGGTTTGGGGAAGCTCCACATGTCCCTTGTACTTTGGGAACCATTCCAGATTTGAGGCCACCGGGTCTGTCAAACCACCCAGCATATTAGTAAGCGCCAAACACCACAAAAACAAATTGCTGCCACGACAATTTGGTTAAGAATGTATAACTTTTTCTGTTGCATCCACACAGGATGTGGCTAGACGATGCAGCTTCTCCAATGTCATCGTGGGCTTTAGAGCGTGGGAGTAGTGCTTCCCCACCTCCACCAGAAAGTCGGCACCAAGGGCGGGATCAGCTATGGCCACGTACTTTACCATCCGCGACTTGTACTTTATGCGGGCCTTCGCCTCCGCAGCTTTGAGATACAATTCCAGTGCCGGGGGTTAGTTTCTTCTCCTCTGACTCCATGTAGAACCTCCGCGCATGTGCCAAATCCTGCTGAATTTTCGTCTGTCAAGAATGCGCAGATATGATTAGAAATCCTGGTCAACACTTTTTCTTCTATTGGGGGAGGAGAGACAGATAAGCTGAACAAAATAGTCAGGAGCTTTACCCCAAATATGTAGTCCACCATGGCGTCCATGCTCAGCCTATACCAGGTTCTGTTTGCCTTTGCCTCCGACTTGCGCAGCAGGTCGGCACTGAGCGAATTGGCAAACTCTTGTACCCCCTGCTTCCCGACATCCTTCACTCGGAAGAGCATATGGGACAAGTTGGTGGCAATGAAGGCATTCTCAGTCACCCTGCAATGCCACATTTCCATTAAACAATACTAAAATGAGAATTTGCAACAAATATGACGATTGGCAATGAAATGACTGTTTCAAATTCAAAGTTCCAAAGCAAGAGGCATTGTAACTTACGAGTTGATGTCTGCCATTGCCGCTTTGAATGCGATCTTTGGGCCCTGCAACCTTGAGCACAACACACTCCATGGCGAAATGCCAATCCAGGTCGTTGGGGTGGGCTTGGGCTATGTACTCCATCCATGCCAGGAGGCGATGATTGTCGTCCCACACGTAAAACGTCACTACAACAGATCGCGGTATTTAAGACTGTATGTATGACTATTCTACAGTCATAAACGGTACATATGACTTCTATGACTGTAAGTCGTGCAAACCAAGTCAATACAATGAGTATAGGATGGTACGGTCCGGATGACTACAGTCATATGAACCAAGTGATATCTCTCACTGCAATCATATATACCATACTGCAGCGGCCGCTTCCGCGCCACGTGGCGAGGCGCAATTGATTAAAAAAATTAAATTAAATTAAAAAAACCGAAAAAAAAACATATGTCAAACGCCGCGTCGCACCGCATTGTGCCACGTGGCATAATGCATTTTATAATAATGAAAAAACCACGTGGCAGTCCATCTAGGGTACCACGTGCTATCCCTAGCTCGCCTACTAACCTAGGGCCATCTTATCATTTGATTGTACTTGGAGGAGTTGAACCTGCAACCTCTTTACTATAAGAGTTATAGTTCACTACCTGTTAACCAATACACCCATTAGTCATTCATACGATCATATGGTGTTTTAATTGCATTATACACACCAAATTACAAAATCCCCAGTAGTCATCATGACTATGTAACCTCATCCATGTACACTGTAGTCATGGAAATGACTATGAATGGTGATCTAAATCTGGTCAATTGCCGTTGACCAGCCTTCCGCCCATTTCGGAGCCATGTAGTCATATAGATGACTATTTAGATAGTCGTTCATATGATTATAGTCGTATGAACGACTGCGGCAAGTCAATTTCATATAAAAACATGGGTGCAGTCATGGTCAAAGTCATGAAAACCATGACTACCACGGTTTGGCAGTCATAACTACCGCGATCTGTTGTAGTGCATCTTTCCGGACAAGTGCTGGAAAAGAGGATCAGTAGCAATCAATCTCTCGAACTCCTCATTTCGCCTTTGCCAATGGGGACCCCATTTGTCCACCTCATCGGAAGTGTGGGCACGAGAAGCTCCGTGGTCGTTCTCCATGGAAACGTAAAACGCGGCAGACCCCATTCGATATCCTTCCCGGAAAGAGAATTTCAGCTTGTCAATATCGCCTGGGAGGGCAGGTCTCACCACCTGCAATGAAACCAAGCGGCAAAGGGGAATCCGAAGCTTGGCCGGGTACACCCTGCCAATGTTGCTGTGGGTTGCCTCCAACATCTTGGCAGCGGCCAACTTCATATCCGCCTTCGACATGACGTTTGTTGCAGGGGGGTTCTCCGGCAGCCCACCCGGACCGCCAAATTCAGCCTGTATGCTCCGGGTTTGGGGCCTGGGGATGTCCGGGAGGATGTCATCCTGGTCAGAAAGCTCCCTCTTGTCGTCCTCAACATGGTCAACCACCGCCAAAACCACCTCGAGCACTCTCCCCGTCTCTACTGGCCTCTCCCCGGCTTCACCTCGAACTTCCACAATCCGTGCTCTTTGTGGTGTTCTTTCCCCTCCTCCAGTCTCCACCGTATGGGTAATTTGGTGGGCTACTCCTACCTGCGATGGTGTAACCGGTGTGTTACTGCCTATTTGTGGTGTCTTGGAGGGCTCCACCGTCTCTATGCGTCCCTCGCTTACATGGGCATCTGTCATTTCGACAACCCTGACCTCTTTAGTGGCCTTTACTCTTGCCTCGTGGCTAGCCTTATGTCTCGCCTGTTCTTTTGCCCTCTCACGGGCCTTCTGTTTCTTACTAGGGGTAGCAGCAGGGGAGGCCTCCAAGACGACCACCTTTGATTGAGGCGAACTGACACCCTCGCGCGCCCTGCTCACTCCCCCCTCCGCAGCCCTTGACGGCTCTCTCGCCGGGGATTGCATGTGCTTGGCTTTCTTCGTCTTCTTTGCGTGGGCGGGCCCTACTGCAGGTACATCAACTTCCTCCATTGCCGGATCTGTTGTCCTCATCCAACGCCCTTCACCTGCCATGCTGCCTGCACCAACCTCCCGAATGCCTATTTTGTCGTACTCTCGCTGCAGGTCCTCCCGTCCACCAACAAAAGGATTTAGTTTGCCCTCCCGCCCCAAGTTGGGCGATGCAAACATGCGATGAGTAGCGGCTTTTGGAGTGATTGCTCGAGCAGTTGGAGCTGTCGATGATACCACCAGCGTGTCGGGTTTGTCGTCACTCTGTCATCCCCAACAATCGTGAGAACCAACATCGCAATGAAAACCACCATCGCAACAATCGTGGAACAACAATGAAAACAAAACAAAACCAAGTATGGAGTGGCATGGAACAACAATGAAAACAAACCCAAGCAATCCCTAAGAATCACATGCAGAAGCAGCCTTTTCCAGAGCTGCCGGCTTTGCACACGCATTGCAAACTATCTAAGGTTCACTCAACCAGTAACTTGCTGAAATCAACATGAAAATTTAAGGACGATTTTGATAAGACGGGAAAAGAGGATGAAATGTTTTGAAGACACTTCATCTGCCCAGACAATCTTCTCAGCTCAGCATGGATTTCCTTGATTCTGGGATGCAACCTGTCATCTGTAGCAAAGGTGTGCACCCTGTTGCAAATCTCTATGCAGCAACGACCTGGCTCTAACCCCTCTGACCTTCATCATTCTTCTCACCAATTCCTGCTTTTGCAACAACCTGGCTCCTTTCTAACCCCTCTGACCTTGATCATTCATCTCACCAACTCGTGCTTTTGCGATGCAACCATGCACTTCCAGGGCTGCCAGGCTGAAGATGCCAAAACAAACAAACAAAAAGCGAGGAAGACCGCACATGTTACACAAAGCGAAAGAGGAAGGGGCTTGCCTGAGAGTGCTCGGCTTTAGTTGGCGCGGGCTGTGAGCAAGACAATGGGATCTCCTGCTGGAGCTTCAGTTTGGCCATGCGAGAGGTTGGACGCCGCCCGTAGTACAAAGCCTTCAGCTTCCGCCGTGGTCTGGGTGTGGGGTTTCTCTCAGGAGAGCCACGCCCTTCTCCACGCGGCATAAGTCCCAGCAAAAGAAAAAATCTCCCGAGATATGCGTGCCTACATGCCTCGAATGGAATTTCATCCAAGCGTCACATCAGGTGTCGAAGGCGTATCCGGGAAGCAAGCGTGGAATCCTTGTGGAACATCTGGTTCAAAACCGACGGCAGAGTACATTTAATGCGCAACTGCGCCAATAAATGTCGTAGGTATGGAGGTCGGCCACAGGCGCCGACAGGCCCACCCTCCCCCCGAGACTTCATCAGTCGCCCACTAGATGGAAAAAACGGCGCCGAATTTCCATCCAGCGGATGAAGTAGGACGCAACGTGGCCCTCCCTCCGCCCGAGCCGTTCTCATCCACGAGACGCCGGATGGAAAAGTCCATCCTGCAGGTAATTCGGAGCGGGGCCGGATGGGAATCCGGCGCCGAATTTTTATCCTGCAGGCAAAAAATTCCAAGTTTAGTGTGTAACCAGTCAAAAATACGCGAAAAACTTCATCCAACGACTAAAAAATGTTGAAGAAGGGCCGATACGGGCGTCTGTGGATGGAAATTCGGCGCCATTTTTCCATCCGGGGGATGTTGTCTGTCGGCCATGTGTCGGGCTCTCCCCCTGAGACGACTTCATCCAACGGGCCTCGGATGGAAATTCGGCGCCGTTTTTTCATCCGGGGGATGTTCTCTGTCGGCCAGGTGTCGGCCTCTCCCCCCGAGACGACTTCATCCATCGGGCCTCGGATGGAAATTCGGCGCCGTTTTCCCATCCGGGGGATGTTCTCTGTCGGCCAGGTGTCGGCCTCTCCCCCGAGCCGACTTCATCCGTGCGCCCTCGGATGGAAATTCGGCGCCGTTTTTCCATCCGGGGGATCTTCTCTGTCGGCCAGGTGTCGGCCTCTCCCCCCGAGACGACTTCATCCAACGGGCCTCGGATGGAAATTCGGCGCCGTTTTTCCATCCGGGGGATCTTCTCTAGCAAGCACGTGGGGCCGTCACCCTCCGATTGGACGACCTGTCAAAGTAAATTCTGCGCCTCATTCCTGGGTATGGTTATATTAAATGGTGCTCTTTTCCTTTGCCACTTGCCCGACCTTCGCTCGTGACCCACGCGTTTCAAACCGAGACAACAACAACACTTCCTCGCTCCGAACTCCTCATCTTCCTCACACTCCCCCTTCCCTGCGCACCCTCTGTGCTTCTTGGCAGCCCTTTCAGTAGTCCTCGATGGTGTGCCGGGATCCCCTTAACTGCCCAAACAAGCATCGCACCCCGTGGGACTTCTCGCCCAAGTCAGGGGATATTTTCATATACCTGCAGGATTGGATAGACCACTCTCAGTAGAGGAGGGTGCACCTGTCCGCTCTTGAGTACCTTCCTGGCTTCCACGATCAGCCTCGCGGGGACAGGCTTGCGCGGCTTTGGTGCCTGCGAATCATTGATCTGCAGTATCCACCTACATGGAACATCCCCAAAAGCCGCACAGCCTTCCTACATCATTGAAGGTGCTGCCAATGGGCCTTCGAGGATTGCATCCGGTGTACATACATGCCAGAGAGGATTCCATCGCAAACAGTGTATGGGGACATTCTCATAAGCTACGAGGATGAGTCCTATGGACGCAGTCTCTCCACAACAAAGATCTCGATTTACGATGGTGCATATATCGGAGGACATGACACCGTTGTCCACTACACCAAAGCAGAACGGGCTGCATCCATTGTCTTCACCTACCGACACCCTGTCAGTCATGAGCTTGTTGAGAGGCCAATGGAGGTTCCAGCTTCTTGGTGATGTTAGTGCAACACGGGAAAAAATTCCCAACTTACCTGAGCATGGATGGCATGCATACTTTTGGCTTCCCTTGGCTTGTGAGGGCATACATACTTGTCACAGTTCATTATTAATAAAAATGTCTCCTTTGAACCAAAGTTCCACTTTTTGCGCAATGTTGGATTTTGTTGTATGTTGACTTTTGGCAGCGAGGGTCTGGCACTCAATCTTGTAATCAGGCCCACTGGAATGCCACCTCTGTTAGTTCCCTTTGTCCATGGGGAAGGTGCTTGCACGCTCGCCCCCCCATGCTTCTTGTCAGACGTCGTAATGATTGGTTTGCGTAGCGCATCTGCACAGGTCATATACCTTCTGACTGCATACTGTTGGCTGTTATTGCGCAAAGGCCAAGGGCCGCATTCCGCAAACAAGGTTCATTAACTCTCTGACAGTGGATTTTTGGGAGAGTGGGCTCCCCGAATTCGTGAATAGGCTTCGTCGCTTGCAAAAATTGGCCCTGCATTCCTTCCCCTCGCTGCATCCCCCCTTCTCCTAGGGCGCTTGTCCGAACGCTGTCCTGGCAATCTTGTGTGTACATCTCCCATGGCAGAAAACCCGAGCGCTATAGTGTACTGCCCTCCTCACGAGCATAGAGCTACATTTCCGTGCAGAGGGGAGATCTGCTGGGTGATGGAGAAATATCTCTACGTTCGATACCACCTGAAATCGGGGTCGGTATTTTTGGAGGAGGAAATGATGGATTCAAACGGAGTTGTAGTCGAAAGTATTGTTGTGCTCCACGATGATTTTGTCGACGGCAGGGAATGGCAAGTTCCACCATCGGACAGCGTCATATACAGGGCTGTTGGGGACTTCATTTGCCCGCCAAATGCGCCTTCTATCCTAGCGCCTTCCACGAAACAATCCGCGAATCAGAGAGTGGGTACCTCAAAGAGAGAAGTCCGCAACGAAGTAAATCCAGAGCCGAACCCATCAATGAAGACGAGCAAGAACCGGGTTGTTCACAACCTGTCCGACTCCGACGAGGTCATGGAAGTTCCGAGATCATCCTGGAGATCAGGCAAGTCCTCAATGGACATCAGTGGATGAGGGAGTCATATTCCCAGCACGAACACAACAGTTCGATCCATTCTTGAAATTTTGTGGGGGCTTCACATGGATGGACACCGCTCAGAGCTGGCTGGGCTGGACTACAGCAAGTTTGCCATTAAATCCGTTACATGCCTTCCCGCAGATTTCGACGGTAATATGTTCTTTGAGTTCCCTCCTCGAACGGACTATTCGAGGGCGTCCGAAATGTTGACAGATATGGATAGGAAACATGACGGTCATCCTTGGTGCGTCACCAAAACCACCAGCATGAAGATGCTCGATGGTGTGCGGGTGCGCTATGTTGTTTGTGCGGGCGCGTTGCGGTGTTTCTCCCCAACTTGCTTCCACTTTAAATCCAGAGGTCACAGGAACGAGACGGATTGGACAGGCACAGCTCATCAACCATTTCGAGCTCAGGAGAAGGTTCCAAACTCCACATTTAAGTGTGCACATTGCAAAGAACCACCACATTGCATGTCTGTTTGTAATGCCAAGCAGTTCTATGTGTTGCACCGTTTTTCTGACCTCACACGAGCTTGCATACACGTTGGTTCCCATTGTCACAAATTGGCGAGGGGGAACTCGTGGGAGGCTGCCCACGAGGCAGAGCAGCTTGTTCAGGAGGAGGTTAAGTTGAGACCTGGTGCCAAACCCAAACAGATACAGCTGCAAGCCGCCCATAAGATGGCATTGGCCAGAATTATGTCGGAAGACGGCTCCGATAGAGTTCCTCTCGATGAGAAGGAAATTGAGGCATTGCTGGAGTCAGTGTCCCACATCTGTTCACTGAATGTCCGAAACCACATTGTCTCCTGCAAACAGAAAATTGGGCGTGGCTCGGATATGCACTCCATTCTGGAGGTGAAGCGACAATGTGGATATGACTACATTCATGGAAGTAGGTTTCATGGACAAGGGACTGAGGCAGATCGTTGTTTCGTATTCAAAATGTCAACGTGTGGGCGTGGTAGCGGCGTCAAACTGGTCGACCGGATGACGAGTGGGGACTTGTCAAATAGTTGGGTCATGTTCGACCATATCAAGCGAATTACAAATCACCAGTGGGTGACAATGGCTGCACATGTCTACGACACCCACTGTAGGATGCTAATGACAATTGCTATTTGTGAGATGAAAGGAGATGACACACAATCGGAGATGCTTCTTTGGCAGGGAATAAACAAATAGATGGCCAGGGCAAGATTCCCCCCTCCCAATTTCCGTGGTTTCATGGCGGACAACGCACAAGCAAATTGGGCTGCCATCCGAAGGGTGTACGGGGAAGACCCCAATGTTCTGATGGAAGGCAAGGAGAGATCTTGTGGGTTCCATTTTCTACAGAGCTTGTTGCAGTACACAACCCGGCTCGTGGCGCCAGATTTCAGAGAGGAGCACCGTTCCATGTGTCTTTGCGTGGAAGCGTGCTCCCACCTTGGATGATGCAGAGACACAGTTTGCATGTATACGGGCTTGGTGGACAACGTCAGGTGCTCTAAAGAAATCAGACGAGGGAGAAATGGTCAGTTGGCTAGCATGGTGGCATAATCGTTTCCTCCAGTTCGGCGACTATATGCGGGAGGTGAGTTGGACGAATTCACGTCCCGTTCAATATTATGCTAGTCGTTATTTGTAACTTGCTTGTAATCTCAACATGTGCATGTGCAGGAAATGTGTCTGGACTCCGACCATACCGACATGACGACAACAAACATGGTCAAATCAGTACATTCTTCTTGGCATGCCTCCTCTGCGGCGCATCTGGTGGACATCCTCACTGCCACAACGGAGGACATTGTGAGGTCAATTATGCAGCAATGCAGGTACAACGAGTTCTTGAAAGGGAAACAGTGGGGCTTGGGGCCGGACAAGCAGGAAATGCTGATGCGGACTGCCTCCAGATCGAAGAATCCTCGCAAGTGGGCGGCAGCCTTGCGAGAGGGCCTTCAGTACACGCCATTGCTTCGAAGAGGCCAACACTTGGAAGGAGATGTTCACACCCGTCCAGTGAGATGAAGACTTGACGAGGCACCTGGCAGAGAAGATGATTCATGGCGAGCTGACAAGAATATTCGCACGCTCCCTTGTGGTCCCGTGATGTTGCCCGAGGAGGTCTCGTCGAGCACCGCAAGTCCTGCACATTCAAGATCGCCATCTCCTTTGAGCACAGGGCACGTGCCCGAGGAACATAACGAGCCATCTGTAGTAACGCGGTACAACATACCCATTGTGGAAACAAGAGTGTCGGAGTCACAGTGGAGAATTGCAAGGACATTGTCGGCATTTCGAGGGAAGTGTTGCGCCATCCGGGTGGATACCAGAGCACGCTATGGTGAGATGATTCGGAGGAACCCACACGGTGCTGTACCTGCACCTTGTTTCAGCGGCAGATTTTTGACTCCTACATTCTCTCACGCCACAACGCAGACGTTTTGGTTCTGTAGGCATGACATAATGACATGTGTATTTGACAAGCCCAAGTACAGGATTCAGGGAATGCCTGAGCCTCCGGGCGTTTGGCCTATTGCACCGAGTTGCAACCTCTCTCAGAATGAGGCGGATGCTCTTTCTGCAGCAGGATTTCGAATGGTGCAACGCACAGACGTCCCGGCCCACTCGTTTCCAGTTCCTCAGACCCAGCAATTGCAGACTACTCAGTCCAGTAGAGACGGATTGGACAATTCTGCACATCCCACAATGCGATTCGGAAGAGTGAAGAGACGACACCCTCCCAACAAGTTGAATGAGACTCGGATTGTCAATGCTCTGGGATGGCTTGCACTATTCAGAGCTCCGTGGACGTACCCCCACCCAGCCTTGGGCGTGTTTATCGGATGACAACGGCCGGCTCAGCTGTACGCGACGACGTTCTCCGCCGGGATTCCAGAAATCATTGATGGGGCAAAGGGAATCTACCATATGGATATTTGCAATTGCATTTTGATGCATTAGACTTTGTTTTGCAATGTAATGAATTGCACTCCAAAACTCCTGGAATGAGACAGACAATATTAAAGTGATGTCTTTTAAACACTATGGACTGCTGGATATCCGTTGACGTCCAGTGGCAATTCAATGTCGAAACAGAATCAATACAAAGATGGCGGCAGGAAAAATTTGCAAATCTTCCAGAAAACTGAGTTCCAACAGTTGCAGTTGAGGGGGCCATTTCTGAAAAAATGGCGCCGAATTTCCGTATTTTGGGCCGAAAACTGGCTAAGTCCCAACATTGTCTGGAAACGATATCTGGAAAATGGCACCGAATTTCCAGTTACATGGCCCAGAACTGCCCAACATTTGTGCAATGCCCGGCACCATGTACCGAAATTCGGCGCCACATTTCCAAATTTTGGGCTTACACACCTGCCATGTTGGGACCTATAGCCGGGAAATTCAGCACCATTTTTCGCCGGAGACACCTATTACTGCGAAATACGTCGCAGTTTTCTCATGTTCCGGAACCTATTACCGCGAAATTCGGCGCCATTTTTGCAGATGTAGCTCGGAATTCGCATGAGCGGAAGACGAAATATCATGAGCACGGCTCTCAAAACTACAATTTTCCCTTTAAAAAATGAATATATATATATATATATATTCTGACACATTCCATTAAAATAATTTTTTTAATGTTTTTTATTTCCGAAATTTGTACTTCTGCTCATGAAAACCGATTGTCTTGCTACTCCACTCATGCCGCTCATGCTCATGAAATAGCTAACCTCCTTGTACTGTGACACGTGTAATGCTCTTGCTGTGTTGAATCATTTCACGCCTTCAAGTTTCAGAACAAACATTACCGTCTTTCTTTATCAGACACGTGCACCAAGACAGAATCTCACCAAAAGATTGTTGGTGTTCAACAGCACCATACATGAAGATAACTAGCAACAAAAGGGCATATGAAGCTTACACTGCTCTCCACTGGTATTAACCTGCACCAGGACTTTCAATGGCTGTCTTCCAGTCCACCCACGGCCCGCTATAAATGGCTTGCAACCTACAGATTTTCAAGAGAGCTGATTACCATGAAAATTTCAAAACTGGCTTTACAAACCTAATAATTCAAGCATAATCAGCATTCAAGCTAAGGAAGCTTTACAAGCATCGTGTGGCGAGTAAAGCATTGGCAATGTCACCAAGAAATCCCTGGCTGAATGGATGACACTGAAATGATGGAGCTTGAAAGCCGGCCCTCTTGGACGAATCTGGGCCCACATTTTATCCCTGCTCCTTCAGCTATCTATGCCTCTGCACAAAATCATGCATACATCCTTGCCTTCCTGCTAGCAGCTGACAATGACAGCCTAGAATTGTTCCAGCAAACACCCCCAGCCCTACTTATCAACGAGCAATGAGCTAACTTACAAAATTCAATATGCATCTCAGGGCCGAGTCTGATGAGAGGGCAAAACAGGCTGAAATAGGTCGAAGAAGAAGGTGCCCTCACCAGATTGGCATTGACCTTGTGTCATGACCCATGGAGGATTTGACCGACCATCAACCCAAAAGGACCTCTTGTGTGTGCTGCTTGTGTCTTGTAGTCAAGTAATGTCGGATTGGTCTGTGAGAACCTGCACCACGGTGCAGCTGAGCAGGCAGACATTGAAACACGGCCTGCTAAGACCAAGCTGACTCTCCCAAGAACCTTGTAAACATCAGGAAGAATATCAAATCATGGTACTAACAGGAGCCAACAGCCCACATTTGCAAGATGGACAAACTTCACATCGTACATTAAGAAAAAACCACACCTTGCGACAGAGGGCAAAACAGGCTGAAATAGGTCGAAGAAGAAGGTGCCCTCACCACATTGTCCTCGACCTTGTGTCATGACCCATGGAGGATTTGACTGACCATGAACCCAAGAGGACCTCTTGTGTGTGCTGCTTGTGTCTGTAGTCAGGTAATGTCTGATTGGTCTGTCAGAACCACCACGGTGCAGCTGAGCGGGTAGAGATTGAAACACGGCCTGCTAAGACCAAGCTGAATCTCCCACAAACGGCGAGTTCCCAGCCGAAACCTCCTCGGACACATACCCTAGCATTTCTAGGATGCTTGCTTCAGATGCGAAGGTTGCTCCAACTGCGGGCCTCCTATGCATGTTTGCCCTCCTTCCCGCTCGCTCGCGCTAAGTCCCAGCCCTCTCTCTCTCTCCCTCCCGCTCGCTCTAAGTCTGTTCACAGCTACCGTGATGGGCAACTTTTTAAGTTTTTTAACCTTTTTGTAAACCCTAAAAGCCCCTTTTTGATTTTTTTTTTCTTTTTTTTCTTTTCTTAAAGGAAACCACAGGCCCTTGAGGAGGGGGAAAAATCCACCCGCCTTCATTTATGGGCCATAAGACCTACAGGACGATCAACGCCCAGACATACCGTCATGAACAATCCCACACACAGGATAAGGGCAGCGGGTTTGAACCCCAAACCACCAGGGCGATACACTGTGCACTTACCAGCCGATGATTTTTTTTTAAATCTTTTTGCACTTTGATTTTTTTTTAATTTAAAAAAAAATCATTCTAGTGGTCAGAGTCTCCGTTTTTTCAAAATATAAATACTCATATATTATATATATAACCAAAAAAACATGTGTCGACACGTGCAGTCATGTAGTGATTCGTCCATGTGATGATCTGGCAGAATGCATTAGAGTGAGAGTCATGAAGTCGTATGTCTGTCTAGCAATATGCACACGTCATTCCAGTGTAGCCATGATCGTGACTGGTAGTCATATTTGCCATGCCAATATTCGTGGTCAAACATGTTTGACCTGTGTTGCGTAGAGTCCGGAGCCATGCAGTCGTATATACGCCTTCCCCAGACCTGCATTATGACTTCAAAAGCATTTTACGACTGCAAATGGCATTTTTGCCACAAATCTGTCATGACTGCGCACCCATGGGAGTCATAAAAGCCGCAATCTGTTGTAGTGATTTCAAACTCCAAAACCTAGTATCAAAAAATTCTTATAAAGAAAAGCATATCCCAAAAAGACCAGTCCCACATTGCCTAAGGGCCTGGGCCTTTGCCTCAGCCTCGGGACTTTCAAAATTGGTAAACAAAGGCGGAGCGTCCCTCTGGTGAGAGAGCCCAAGACAATAAATCCTTTCTCACGTTCTATCTTCAGGTTGCCCACACCATGGAAATATTTACTGAGACCCAGCGCTTTGCGCTTATCAGATTGAACCACGTTTTGGATATGAGAATCCTAATTATCCTTTCAACCCCAAAACTCACAACCAAAACCGCCAATCCAAAACCCGGCACCATAAAAGAAAAACAAACACCCTACCCCATTACCATATGGGGAAAAAATAAAAATAAAACGAAGAATCTCAAAAGGCCCTAAACCCTAAACTTAAAAAGCCCAGACGTCGCTGCCTGCGACGCGTTTTTTTGGATTTGTGAGGGCGGGGGTCGCAAGCAGTGACGGCCCGCTGTCGCAAATACACAGTTTGAATTTCAAAAAAAAAGGCGGGGCGCAGGCGTGCGACGGCTGGGCGTCGCACGTAGGCGCCGTGCCCTTCGTTTTTTCTAAGTGCTTGAAGCACCTCCCCCCCCCCCCCCCCCTCGTTTTCATTTGTTCTTTGGGAGAGAGAGGGAGTTGAGAGAGTAGGGTTTAGGGTGGAGGAGAAACCAACCTGGTGCTGAGCCTGAGGTGGTCACAAGGTGGAGAGGAGGTCGCCCCAACGCCGCTCCAACGCTGCACTAGGTAAGTTGTGCCTCCTCCCTCAATTTTTCTCTTGCTCTCTTGCCCTAAACTCGGGCTCACCTCTTTCTCCTCTGTGTGGTAGAAACGCCGCGCAGAGGCGGGAGCAAGAAAGAGATGCGTGGGTGAAGAGAGAGAGAGGCGTGGGCGAGCGAGGGAGAGCGGCCCTGCAGTGGTGGGGACACGTGCCGTTGGCAGCTGCGACAGCAACGGCAACAGTGCCGGCACCACCACCAACAGCAGCAGCAACAGCAGTGCAGAGATAGGTCAGGGTGGATGCGTGGTCTATGGCTCTGTCTTTGTCATGTGGGATCAAGGGAAAGATGTCGAGAGTTGTACATAACTTGTATGTCACACCAAAAGTGAGAGAGAGAGAGAGAGGGAGAGAGAGGGAGAGAGAGGGAGAGAGAAGAAGAGATGACGAAACCCCAAAAAACAAAAATGTGGGGGGGAGAGTGACTGAGCAGCTGCTGCTGCTCAGTCACCCCCCCCCCCTCATTTTTTATTTTTTATTTCTTCTTTGTTGCCTGATCTCTCCCTCTCTCTGTCCCTCTGTCCCTCTGTCCCTCTGTCTCCCTCTCTACTGGGAATTGGCAGTTTGCTATCAGTGTTGATTTTTTGTTTTTTCATCCTCTATCAGGCTTTTTCATCCATACCGGATGAGCCACCAGGATGGACACTGAATTACCTCTAGGATGGTTCTTTTGGCCTTTTCATTCCTCCTCTATTGACTCTCATCCATACCGGATGAGTCACCATGGAAGAAAAGAATTAACTCTATGGAGGTTGCCAACAGCATCCTATTTTTCCATCCGTACCGGATGAAAAACTACCAGGGTGATAATTTTTCATTCCTCTTTTATTGACTCTTTTTATCCATACCGGATGGTCTGGTGAGGAATGATAGAATTACCTAGATGGAGGTAAGGCGCTGCCACGGATGATATTCCCTACTTTTTCATCCTGACACAAGTGATCTGTCTATGGATGATGTGATTATGGCCTGGAATTGATCTTACTTCTGAGCTCGCGAGGAGAGTGTTATGGCGGGCGTGCTTCGGTGGCTGCCCTGTTTGTGGTGTCGTACCCATGCTGGACGAGCGCCTGGGGGGGCACGAAGGCAGTGCCTTGTCTCTTTTGCAGCGGGAAACACCGCTATGAAAGCAGTGGCATCTTCCCTCCTCTGGCTTTTTCTGTGCTTAGCAAGGATGCTTATGATGGGAAGTTCTCTCCCTCCTTTCTAGTGCCTTGTGATTGTGCCTGCTTTGCTTCATTGCTTATGTGCTTTGTGGAGGCGGCTTGCTGCGGGTGGTGATGGCACATAACCCTCTTCCCCAATCGCTTAAGGTGCCTTTGGAGTTTAGGGATTCTCATGTTCTTATCTCTTTCTCTTGATTTTGAGTTTCGTAGTTGACATCGATGACAAGTGTGAGGGTCTGTGATTCACCTGGGGTTCCACAATCCTCACTAATCTGTTGGTTTTTGTGGGGGCTTGTGATGGGACCAGGTGAGGATCCTCACCTACTTTGAAGTTTCTTGAGCATGCAGATTGGGATATGGGCTGAGGAGACCTAGGGTTGTGTGCGCTGTGAGGTGGCTGCTGGCTGCAGCCCCGATTTCAACACAATTGCCCTTGACTTGATATGCTCCAGCCTGCGTTCTGGCCCTTGTCGTTCTGCCGTCGATGCGCAGCTCGGCTTGACGGGCTTGTTTCCTGAGGCTTGCATACAAACCATACCCTACCTTTTAATCTTTGACAGCAAAGCCTGTGGATTATTGAGCTAGGTTGTAAGTTATTTTGGCCAAAGAGGATATGGTTTTTGGTGGTATGTTTTTGGCGGTTTTGGGTAACTATGGATCTGATGGCCTTGAAGTTTAAGGCGGCAGCCTGGTAGGGTACTGCCCTGCTCCTTGTCAGACCTACTTCTGATGTATACTGGATCGTAGTAAGGCGTTCTTTGCATGTCTTAGCATGGAGCTCTTGAAGGATGAAGATGGTAAGCTACAATGGAATCCTACCTATTGTTTTGGATCTGTCATGACATCAGGCCTATGACCTGCCATCTGTTTTTTATACAAAAGAGGATGGATCTCGGCTGCTCATGCTGTTTGTTGGTATAAGTTTTGAACCTGCAATCTGACAGGCTGCATTCACATTCCCTTGATACCTTGTATGATCACATGTCTCTGGGTGAATACAAATGATATGGAATCTACTTCATCTGGCTCAAGTTGGACTGCTTGGTGGGATACTGAGATTCTGACAAAATGCATGCTGGTCCTTATGCCTTGGCTGATGCATGACCTGCCATAATTAATGACTGAATTGGTAAGTTGCAGGTACATGTACAGGCTGAACCAAGAGGCCTTGTAGCATGCACAGGGACAGCAATATCTTATCTTGTCCCACACAAGACCAAACCCCGCCCTCCCACCCTGTTTTGTATTGGATGATTGGGTGGTGTCTTTTGGGATGATTTGACAAGACTGGAAATGTGAGATAATGCCCTATCCAGGGCTGTTTATGTCTTTAATTGACAATGACCTTTATGGGTCTTGTCCATGTCTTGAATGACGTGAATATCTTCCCTCTCTGTTTTTTTTTTTTTTGTGAGTAGCACAAAAGAAAGGGAGAGAAAGGGAGAGAAAGGGAGAGATTAGGAAACAAAAAAAAGAAAAAAAATGTGGGGGGGGGGGGGGGGTGGTGACTGAGCAGCAGCAGCTGCTCAGTCACTTCCCCCACCCCTCCCCCACATTTTTTTTTCTTCTTTGTTGCCCCCTCTCTCCCTCTCTCTCCCTCTCTACTGGGAATTGACAGTTTGCTATCAGTGTTGACTTCTTGTTTTCTCATCCTCTATCAGGCTTTTTCATCCATACCGGATGAGCCACCAGGATGGACATTGAATTACCTCTAGGATGGTTCTTTTGGCCTTTTCATTCCTCCTCTATTGACTCTCATCCATACCGGATGAGTCACCATGGAAGAAAAGAATTACCTCTATGGAGGTTGCCAACAACATCATGTTTTTCCATCCGTACCGGATGAAAAACTACCAAGGTGATAATTTTTCATTCCTCTTTTATTGACTCTTTTTATCCATACCGGATGGTCTGGTGAGGAATGATAGAATTACCTAGATGGAGGTAAGACGCTGCCACAGATGATATTCCATACTTCCTGACACAAGTGATCTATCTATGGATGATGTGATTATGGCCTGGAATTGATCTTTACTACCCCTAATTATGATTAATTACGGTGGAAACCCTAACCCTACCCCAAAACCTATTTTAAACCTTGTTGCGGATGAAATCCGTTAGGGTATACGGATGCGTCTTACTGTTTTTCACCCACGGATGAATAATCGGGGGACAACCTTATGTCGTCTCTCCCGTTGTCAGAAGCACGCGACGTGCTTCTGAGCTCACGAGGAGAGTGTTATGGCGGACGTGCTTCAGTGGCTACCCCGTTTGTGGTGTCGTACCCATGTTGGACGAGCGCCTGGGGGGGCGCGAAGGCGGCGCCTTGTCTCTCTTGTAGCGGGAAACACCGCTATGAATGTAATGGCATCTTCCCTCCTCTAGCTTTATTTGTGCTTAGCAAGGGTGCTTATGATGGGAAGTTCTCTCCCTCCTTTCTAGTGCCTTGCGATTGTGCCTGCTTTGCTTCATTACTTATGTGCGAGGTTTACTATTTCATGAGCAGAAACCATGAGCCATGAGCCATGAGCCGCATGAGCCGCATGAGCGGTGAGCCGAAGTCTAAGATACGCGGATTTCATGAGCGGACTCCTCCAAATTGGGAAATGCGGCAGATTAAACAAGTATTAAAATAATAGTTTTTTTATTTGACCTTGCCGTTTTTGGACGTTCCAGATCATGTAATGCGGCGAAGATATGTCGTCAATAACAAGTCCGCTCATGGTTTTTTAGATCCGCTCATGGAAATAAGTGACCGTGCAACGGGAAATCCAGTATACCACTGCAAAAGGACGTCGCATACTGGCCTGTATAGAGTATTCCGCGGTTTTACATGCCTTAACATTGGAATGAAGCTGACCCTTTTGCCGCGATTGAACCAATGGAGTCTGCACCAATACAGTCTGCAATACTTCACAATTATGTCTTCTTCGGGTATTCGGCGGGAAAGGTTTGCAACTGAACTGGGAAATAGGGTGCCGCATTAGGGTTCGCACGTGCAAAATTTCGGAGCGGTTTGGTGTTGGCGAAGGCCGCCTCTGGGGGTACCTACGACGATACTTGGAAATGCGGCGCCGCATTTCCTTGTCGGAGGTCGAATGAGGAAATCAAGTTTTCGGAAAGCAGAAAAACATGAACCCTCCAACATACAAAAATACATGCACGTGGAAACAAGTGAACGATATAGTAATATCTTAGTTCGAGCAAAACAGGTTACTGGTAGGCAAGACATATGTCGGACCTTTCTGTGGCCAGAGTCTGAGGTACTGGCAGCAGTACAGTTCTACTATCCGAAAAGGATGGGCGTACCATTGTATGGGACCGCAAGCCAAGCTCACTGCTCCCCTGGATCCATATTCAGAAGAGTGTGAACCTCCTGGGGGCTCAACCCTGGTGCATGTATGAAGTGATGAGTTGTGGAATTACAACGGAGTCTCTTTAGGTACACGTAGTACAAATGCTTGCAAGGGCAGTATGATGCCCCCTTGTTCGCCATGATTTGGAAGTCGGTGCAATTGCAAGTGGGTAATTCTGAAATGGTGATGGTGTACACCTCATTGCGAACAGCTGAGCCCGCCGTGGCCATCTGATACACACGCCCGAATCCTGGTGGGGGCACTTCTGTCGAGCTCTGGATTCTACAGTTCATCCAAAGTGCATTCCCCATCCTTGTCTCGTTCACTTTTGAGGGAGGTCGCCGCCTCTTCGGTTTCCCCCAACGGTGTGTAGGATGCTTAGAGCTGTCGTGTCCCATTGTTCTTGCTCTCACAGGGGTCGGTGGTGGAGGCTGTGGAAGCGGAAATGGTTCTCTGGGGACGTCAGTGCACTGCACCATCCGAAATCCTGCGGCGGTAAGGGCGTCGGCCTCAACCTGACTCAGATCGCAGCCTGGTTCCACCGGCCACACCGGGGGAGCCTCTGGCATTGTTTGTATGCCGTACTTGGGCTTTCCATACACGCAAGTCATGCAGAACCAGAACTGGGTGGTTGTCGCCTCCGCAAACTTTGCATGGACAAATCTTCCTGTAAAAGTAGGAGCAGGGACAGCCCCATCTGGATTCCTCCTTATCATCTCTAAACAACGTTGCCGTGTATCTACACGAATTGCGGAACACCTTCCTCGAAACGACGGCTTTGTGCGAGCAATTCTCCACTGTGATGCAGACACAGTCGTCTCCACAATGGCTTGGCCATACTACATAACAGCGGGCGGAATCTGGGGCAAGGGAGCGGTGGGAATTTTTTGCACAAAATCCCCGGTTGAAGGCGACGGCGATCTGGAATTTCTTGGGCTTCCACTGCTGGAAGACACATTGTGCGGCAACATGACGGGACCTCGAGGTGCTGTCCGAATGTTCCTGTCGGATCTCCAGGAATCCTCTTCGCACCCGGGTTCCTCTTCAATCCTCCGCCTGACAGGGCGAGTCCGGACGTCCCCCTCTAGGTGTTCACCTCTACGGTGCAGAGGCGTCCCTTTGATCTTCTCTCGCAATGTTGTCGCCCATTTCACTGGATTCTTGGACCTCGAAGCTGTTCGTACCAACAATTCCTCCCTGTCCGGCCCAAAGCCCCATTGTTTGCCGCTCAGGAACTTGTAGTACGTGACTTGCTGCATGATTGCTCTGTCGATGTCCTCCGTTGTGGCCGTCACTACGTCCACCAGATGTGCGGCAGAAGACGCTCGCCAGGAGGAGTGGACCGATTCTGCCATATTCGTGTTCGGCATGTCCGTGTCGGAATCCAAGCACCGCTCCTAGAAGGACACAAACAATGGTGAGGGACCAATCGAAATGTCCGTAACAGAAAGACAAATGAACAAAATTGACAGCAGCCTACCTCCCGCATGTACTGTCCGAACTGTCGATACCGAAAATGCCACCACCCCAACCAGCTGTGCAATGCTCCCAGATTGGTTGTCTCCACTGCACCTGACGTGTTCCACCAAGCCTCGATGATAGCAAACTTAACCTCCGCGTCATCAAATGTGGGTGCATCCTTCCACGCCGTACAAAGGACACGGTGTTCAGCCTGGAATGAGCTAGCAACAAATTTGGTAGTGTAGTGGGATAGACTCTGCATCCAATGGAATCCACAGGATCTCTCTTTCCCCTCCATTGGAACATTGGGGTCCTCACCGTACACACGCCGCACCGCTGCCCAGTTGGCCTGAGCGTTGTCTGCCATGAATCCCCTGAAATTGGGCTCTGGCAATCCCGCCCTTGCCATCTGCTTGTTTATGCCCTCCCACAGATGCATTTCGGACTGTGTGTCCTCCCCTTTCATCTCGCAGATTGCAATCGTCATGAGCCTCTTGGAGTGATAGTCATAAACATGCGCACCCATAGTCACCCACTGATGGTTTGTAATTCGCTTGATGTGATCAAACATCACCCAAGCATTCGACAAGTTTCCAGTTGTCATGCGAGTGACCAAGTCGACTCCACTCCCAGGCCCACACGTCGACATTTTGAAAATGTAACAACGATCGGATTCGCTGCCTTGCCCTGGAAACCTGCTACCTTGGATGTAGTCATATCCAGTCATTCGTTTCACCTCCAGGATTGAGTACATGTCCGACCCCCTGCCGAACTCCTGCTTGCAAGATACGATGTGATTCCGCACATTCGGACTACAAACGTGCGAGACGGACTCCAAGAGGTCACGCATCTCGTCTTCGGTCAAGGGCTCTCGGTCGGAACTATCTTCAGACATGATTTTGCCAAGAGCAATCTTGTGGGCTGCCTTCAGCTGAATCTGCTTTGGTCTGGCTCCGGGGCTCAATTTCACCTCCTCTTTTATGATGTCGTGTGCTTCCTGCACAGCCTCACGCATGTTGCCTCTCGCCAAGGGGTGGCAGTGGACCCCAACGTGTATGCAAGCTCTAGTCAAGTCCGGGAGCAAATGGATTACGTAATATTGCTTGGCTCTGCACATGGACATGCACGTCGGTGGTTCTTTGCAATGTGCACACTTGAAAGAACCCGCAGGAGCTTGGCTGGAGACAATGAATGGATGATGCGTTGTGCCAGTCCAATCCGTCTCGTTTCTCCGCCCTCCTTTGGAGAGAAAGTGGAAGCAGGTGGGATTGAGGCACCTCAGCTTCCCCGCACAGAGGACATATCGTACACGAACACCATCAGCAATTTTCGTGCTACTGGTCTTCGTCACACACCAGGGGTGTCCGTCATGCTTTCGATCCATGTCTGTTAACATCCCGGAGGCTTTCTTTGACGAAGAAACAGGTGGAAACTCGAAGATGACATTGCCATCGACTTCGGGAGGCAGAAAAGTTACCTTTCTGACTGGGAATTTGGCATAGTCGAGAGCAGCCAGCTCGGAGCGAGAACCATCGAGGTGATGTTGTCGTAAGAGCTGCACAATGGACCGGGTTGGAGTTATGCTCGAGGGCACATTCGTAGCACCGACAGAGACGTCCATGCCGGATTTGAACGACCGTGTGGAGGACATGGGTACCTCAATGCAATCATCTTCCTCGTCGGAAATGTCGAATACGTCCACACGAGAAGCTATGGAGGGTCTTGACGGTCCAGGTCGGGAATGATTATCGTTGCATACCTCTCTGTTGGCAGTGGCCGCCTCTCGGTTTTCGGACTCCTTTGTGGATGGTGTGGGCAGCGACTGATTCGGAAAGGGAATGGGCATTCCCACAGCTCGGTACAGGATGGTGTCTGACGGGGGAACGTGCCATTCGATTCCACAACCTCCGTCGTTACCTAGCACGACAATGGTCTCGTCAACCTGTCTAGGAACATCCTTCCTTTCTTCTTCCAAATAAACTGTGCCCGGTTTGAGCTTGAATTTGGAACAAAGGTAAGTTTCAGTCACTCTGCAAAGTTCTCCCTCGTTTGGGATCCAGGCTCTCCCAAGTTGCGGAGGACAGCAAACTATAGCGTAGGAATTCGGAGCCATCGAACACCGCACGGAGTTGGCAAGTGCGAGGTTCAGTATAGCGACAGACCAAGGCTCACAGGCACCATCTAAGTGGATCTGCGGAGTCCATCGACGATTGGAAGTCGCACATTGAAGTGGAAAGTATTGTTTCAAGCTACATGCATGAAGGTGGGAGGTTTGATTCCATAGCCAGTAAGTATGACAATGATGGCCGATTCGGCAACGAAATAACATCTCCTGACAGTTTCTCCTGAGGGTCGATCCAGCAGTATTCTCCGTGCAGACAGGAACGTTCGCACTGACAAGTGCCAGGACTGTTGGTTAAAACGGTCAGATAACCAAGTTGTGCTCATCAAGACTGGCCGCAATGTTGTTTCGGAACAATGCAACCCATTCAGGTTCCAGATTTCCCGTCCCGAGTGATTCTTTCGATTGCTCGTGGACGGAAATACGGCGCCGCATTTCCGTTTTACTTCTTGGTCATGCACCAGAGCGACGGAAATGCGGCACCGAGTTTCCGTCCGGAGGAAACCTTTATACTCTCCAGAACGGAAATGCGGTAACGCATTTCCATCCAGCAAGCACGGTATGGGAAGGTGGAACGGAAATGCGGTACCGCATTTCCGTTCTGATTGAGAATTATGAACAACGGGAACAGAAATGCGGCACCGCATTCCCGTCCGAGTCGCACTTTTCCGACATTCCAGAACGGAAATGCGGCGCCGCATTTCCATTTTGTATCTGATGCATGGAGCTGAGGGATAGAAATGCTGCAGCACATTTCAGTCCTTAAAAGACATTCATACTCTCCATAACGGAAATGCGGTACCGCATTTCTGTTCTGATTGAGAATTATGAACAACGGGAACAGAAATGCGGCACCGCATTTCTGTCCGAGTCGCACTTTCCGACATTCCAGAACGGAAATGCGGCGCCGCATTTCCATTTTGTATCTGATGCATGGAGCCGAGTACGATTCCGACAGCTTCATACAGCGCAATTCCGACCGCATGAGACATTCATACTACCGAGTCGCACCTCTCAACATTCCAGAACGGAAATGCGGTACCGCATTTCCGTTCTGACTGAAAATCGTAAACCATCGGAACTGAAATGCGGCAGCGCATTTCCATCCGAGTCGCACCTCCCAATTCCAGAACGGAAATGCGGCACCGCATTTCCGTTCTGATGAAATATCCTGAAACATTGGAACTGAAATGCGGTACCGCATTTCCGTCGGAGTCGCACCTTCCGACATTCCAAAACGGAAATGCGGCGCCGCATTTCCGTTTTGTATATGAGGCATGGAGCTGTGGAACGAAAATGCGGCACAGCATTTCCGCGAGCGTCAGACGTTAATACTCTACAGAACGGAAATGCGGTACCGCATTTCCGTTCTGACTGAAAATCGTGAACCATCTGAACTGAAATGCGGCAGCGTATTTCCATCCGAGTCGCACCTCTCAACATTCCAGAACGGAAATGCGGTACCGCATTTCCGTTCTGACTGAAAATTGTGAACCATCGGAACTGAAATGCGGCAGCGCATTTCCATCCGAGTCGCACCTCCCAACATTCCAGAACGGAAATGCGGCACCGCATTTCCGTTCTGATGAAATATCCTGAAACATCGGAACTGAAATGCGGTACCGCATTTCCGTCGGAGTCGCACCTTCCGACATTCCAAAACGGAAATGCGGCGCCGCATTTCCGTTTTGTATATGAGGCATGGAGCTGTGGAACGAAAATTCGGCACAGCATTTCCGCGAGCGTCAGACGTTAATACTCTACAGAACGGAAATGCGGTACCGCATTTCCGTTCTGACTGAAAATCGTGAACCATCTGAACTGAAATGCGGCAGCGTATTTCCATCCGAGTCGCACCTCTCAACATTCCAGAACGGAAATGCGGTACCGCATTTCCGTTCTAACTGAAAATCGTGAACCATCGGAACTGAAATGCGGCAGCGCATTTCCATCCGAGTCGCACCTCCCAACATTCCAGAACGGAAATGCGGCACCGCATTTCCGTTCTGATGAAATATCCTGAAACATCGGAACTGAAATGCGGTACTGCATTTCCGTCGGAGTCGCACCTTCCGACATTTCAAAACGGAAATGCGGCGCCGCATTTCCGTTTTGTATATGAGGCATGGAGCTGTGGAACAAAAATGCGGCACAGCATTTCCGCCAGCATCAGACGTTAATACTCTAAAGAACGGAAATGCGGTACCGCATTTCCGTTCTGACTGAAAATCGTGCGCAACAGGAACAGAAATGCGGCACCGCATTTCCGTCCGAGTTGCACCTTCCGACATTCTAGAACGGAAATGCCGCGCCGCATTTTTGTTTTCTATATGGGGCCTAGAGCTGTGCTACGGAAATGTGTTGCCGCATTTCCATCCATGTGAGACTTCAAACTTTCGAGACCGGAAATGCGGCCACCGCATTTCTGTCCTGGTGAGACCTCTATACTTTCCCGAACGGAAATGTGGCACGGCATTTCCATTCATCAACTAACGTATGTGAAGGGGGAACGGAAATGCGGTACCGCATTTCCGTTCACATTGAAAATCATGAACCACGGGAACTGAAAGAATCGCACCTTTCGACATTCCAGAACGGAAATGCGGCGCCGCATTTCCCTTTTGGATCTAATACATGGAGTGTGGGACGGAAATGCGGCACCGTATTTCCGTTCAACAACTAAGGTATGTGAAGGTGGAACGGAAATGCGTTGCCGCATTTTCTTCCAACAAGTACGGATGTGTAGCTTCGTGATGGTACTTAACGGAAATGCGCGCTGCATTCGCATTTTCGCTCCAACTCATCAGACGCTGGGACGGAAATGCCTTGAAATGTGAACACGTGGAGCAACGGAATTGCTGCACATGTCGGCACTCTATCTGACTGAAGGGGCATGAGGCGGCGCGGCCTGACCGTTGGATAATGATGTTTGTTTTTCGGACGGCAGGCGTACCCTGAACGATTTGAATTTTGTTATGACGCAAAGTCCACGAGGAGACACTTTCGTCCAACCCTTTCGAACCCAAGTGGTGCATCACCGCCGTTTCATCTACTTTTGTCGTGTCTCCTCAGTCACCCCTCTCGCGCCCTTTCCATCTGCACTCTTTGCCCCTTTTCCCTCTCTCTATTCTTCTTATGCTCGAACTTGAGAGGGGGGAGTTCGTGACAGGAGACCTCGTCGCAGCTCCGGAAATTATACTTCGGACATAGGCATGCCGAAGGGGAGGAA